>VKOC01003684.1:0-37689 GCA_009364415.1 Spea multiplicata
TATATATACTGTATATGTAAATAAAGCCTGTGTCATCACTGTTTGTAATGCTGATGTCATAGCCTTCATGTAATATTTTATAAATGCCAGGTCAACATTCATTCTGGATCCTTATGCAATAGGTCCTCATGCACAAAGTTCTTGATAAAGATTGCCATCAAACAATAAGACAAAAACAATAAGACAAAACTACGACTTCACGTTTAAAAACTTGTTTCTATTTGTGAAGCATTTCTAAAATGGTTATTATCGTTGACATAACAAACATAAACGACTCTGCCTGCTGTTTTAATGTCTTATTTTGACAATTCTTTAAGACGTACAGGACGATCGAATCGCTTTTTTTGTATAGAAGGTACTGTGTCGAGCCGTCGTCTGGTACATTCATCGCGGATCCTGCGGTTGGATGACTTTAGGTTGAAAAAATTGCATGCTGTGTTAGTTCGAACGGCTAAGGAGACAAAAATAGGTATTTGTGAAAGAGTACCATTTTCTACCTGTGATATAAAGCGCAGCACAGTTCTGTCTACAAACACGCCAACTTTCTATTGTAAAACATTTAACAAGGTTACATATTATATATATATATATATATATATATATATATTATTATATATGATATATATTATATTATATATATATTATATATAAAGGTTCATAGAGAAATAAAAAATAATTTTACAAAGGATCCCTTTGACCGCGTTAGTACAATGGTTCAGCTCTGAACACCTACTGACCTTTGCAGCTAGCTATATTTTTGTCGGTTTATTTATTTGGCTTTAACCTCCGCTATATCAGATCTTCAGCCTGAATAAACACTAGAAAAAAAAAACACATAGCGAAGGGAATGGAAACTTTGGATTTCCTTCTTTTTGGATTAAATAGATTTAAAGTGATAAAAGTTGAATAACCCAGATTAAGGATGTTTTGATTCCAATAAATTGCTTCAAAATGCAGATTCAAACCAATTTTACAGATCAAGAACTACAACTCCCAACGATCCCAAGCAAGCTAGAGCTGAGTTTTTTTGTTGGCTGCTTAAGCATCTGGAGAAAAGTAATTTGGCCATCTGTGTTCTAGATCTTATCTGAATTTGTTAATAAACTTTCTCAGTAGATACATAATACCCAAAGAGGGGCAGTTGTTTTATCTGGTGTGATTTGATGCATGGCTAGGGGTTGAGGATTTACTGACTTGGGACTTTGCTCTGGCATCAGGGGACATAAGAGGGCCACAGGAATTTGGGAGTTCAAAACATGGGACTGCCTTACCTAAAGACATTTGTGAAGTATGCTGTCCTAGAGGGTATACACAGAGCCGGCCTTAAGTGATAAACATCCTCTGTGTTAAATAAAGTTAAAAACAAACAAAAAAAACAATGTTTTAATTTAAGTCCCGGATGGTGCCCCTGTTGCCACGGTGCCCTATGCGGCCGCATAGGTCGCACACCCCTAAGGCCGGCCCTGGGTATACATGTTCCTATCAATTCGGATATTTGGTTCCTCTAGTGACACAAATAGGCTAAGATGTCCCAACATGAAACACAGCATGAACACACAAGTATATACATAGTTCCTTATGTACTCGCGACCCTCAATGCACATAGTTTAGTACAAATAAGCACATGCCATGTAACCTTTCCAGGAAGAATTTGAAGAAATATAGTTGTTTTTTTATTGCACATAGTTTAGTACAAATATAGAATTTAGGGAGAAATTTGTGGCATTTTAGGGAGTGGGTGGACTTGCTGATTATTAAATGTGGTATCATAACATATGATTGTTGGGATCACTGTAGACTTATTTGTCTTGAGATGTATTTACATTTTCAACTGATTCTGGTAAACTTTTTTTTTAAAGACATTTAAATGTTATAAGTGGTCAATGTAGTTCTGTACAAAGTCAAATATACTGGCCGCTGTATGCCCCAGGCTCTATGAGTGTGCCTACTCATATGCTGCAGGCCAGAAATCATGTTCTCCTTCTTTTCGGCACATTGAAATGCCTCTCGCCAATGGCCTGTTTCATGTTGGGGAGAAGAAGCTTAGGGTGCATTTTCTGCACTGATCTTATTTAGCCTCATTTTCCCCCCCTTTTTATTTGCTACTCTTGTGTAGGAATAGTCCAGCTATAAGGATCTATATTTTTCTTCATCATCGCATGTACTCACATAGCCCTTTAATCATGATGTATTTACTAACACAGATAAATGAATATTAAACATCTACACACATTTGTATAGCGAGAAGAGAACATTTCTTAAAAGCACAAGAAAGAACTACAAGGCGAATTGTGAACACTGGATGTAATTATTTCATACACAGGATCCGCATTTCTTTTTTTGTGCTTTAGGTAATCAGTATTCTCTGGCGTATTCCTTGTTTTGAAGTGTGACCTTCAATATGTCAGACTTAGTCTGTGGTTTAATTAGAAGAAAACCTTTTCTTCTGACATATGGTCTTTTAAAGGTATGTTACAAAGCTACAGGCTTTCAATTGTAGTTTCTTTTTATTAATAAACATATTAACAGAGATCAGTCAAACCCCAAGTAACCATTACTGAAATATTGGTATCGGTTATTTTATACTAAAGAATAACTTACCCTCTATGCATTTTATAGGGAGTTGGGAAGTCTTGGGCTGTGACATCATAACCCGAAATGCAGACAGAGGCGTTCCTGCTTTTACTAAGTCACCAGGGGCTCCGGACCCTTGGGCCTGTGTATAATGGACCCGGAGTGACCCTGTAGTTTTGGGGCCCTATCTTTTAGTCTAGTGAGATGAACTACCATCTAGCATTACTATAACCACTTTTATTTTAATGAGAGGATGGTAGATAAGTGGTACAGACTTCTAGCCGAAGTTGTAGAGGTTAAGCATGCATGAACCTAAGACAAGACCGAGGACTGATTAAGGTCTGGAAAAACGGCCAGATGGACTGAATGGTTCTTATCTGCCGACAAATTGTTTCAGAGGAAAACGGTATGTATGTTATGGTTTCATATTTTAAAAACTGTTTTGGAATTAAGGGAACAGAAAAGCAACACCTCCAGCTAATTCCATTCTTTCTTTTGTCAACAATTAAAATATGCTAGAAATATGTCAAAATATTGAAAGTATTCAGCGAGTTGGGAAGTAGAGGTCAGGTAATGCAAACAACGTCCGCTCACATGGCAGCTTATCTCATCAGACTGCAAATCTAAAAAAAAAGAAAAAAAAACTATTAAAATGCTAGCACAACATATAGATGGTATAGTGTCTCTGACACCCTCTTTAAAGAAAGAGCACTTATCTGAGGTGCAAACTGCAGCTTTCCTCCTCCGACATTGTATGACAATTCTTGGCACTGATTGGCTACTTTGAATAGCCAATCAGTGGCAGGAAAGCGCCCATGACATTCTGCAAGCCAGCAATAGAGGTAAGTATAAAACATGCCAAACACATAGCTGATGGTGGGGAAATGGGTACATGCTTTCGGGGGCTTTTAAAATTGAGAGGGAGGCTTGGTTTGTTTTGGACGTTGGGGATGTGAAGGCTAGTTTGTTCTCTTTGGGCTCCTAAGGTAGGGTTTTTAGCATACTGGTGGGGACATCTTCTCTTTCTCCAGAACCACCTAGCCATGTGATGTCACATGTTTACTTATACTTCTGATAGTTTGTACAGAAGCTTTTAATCTGAGGAAACCCAAAACATTCAGCCAGTATTTTCTGTGTATTCTTTATCTATGATAGTGAAGAGGTTGTTGTGGTCATGTCTCACAAACAGAAGAATTCAGCGTATTTTACAGTCTGCACAATAATATTGTTTAGGTTGATGACCTGCAGAATATTCGATGACAGTAATTCCTTAGATAAGATATAATTCCTTAGATATAGTCATAATGATAAGATTTCATGGGTGTCAGTTACTTTACGGCATAGTAACAATAATCAGCAAATTTCATTGGGAAAGATGGTTACGCTAAATATAAGCTTTTTGCCATAAAGAGAACAGGAACTGAAAAAGAAATGTAAGAATGATGGACCAGTTCTTTCAGCTTGTCTGTCCTTGAAATAATATTTAAAACAATTTAATTGTGGGTCTAAAACATCCATTTATCTCTAGCTACTGACACTATATATTCAGTCCAGCTGTTAGGGTTGGATTAACCAACAGGTTTTGATTTATGTAATGCTCAGCGGAGGAAAGAGAGTGCATTTTAACTAGGATTGTATTTCTTTCTTCACTCACCTGTGGAGAAGAGTTTAATATTCAGAAGCTTTTAAGTGGTACACTAATAAAATAGTTTCACGCATTACTTGTTTGTAGAACGTTCACATCATTGTTTGAATTTACACCGCCAACGGCCTTGGGGTGAGCCCAGAATGTTACTTGTCGTTTTTAGTTTACTTTACAGAAATATACGTTAAGTTTATTAGGTGTCTTATATACAGTATACCCTCATAAGGTTACAACCAGTTCCTCTGCATTTATACATTTGCACTACGCTGCCATTAAGGAACATGCGTACCTGGGAACCCTCCTGATTGACCCCGGAATCTTTGGAGGAAGTGCTGCTGGATCCTAAAGTCAGTCATCCCCACCGTTATCCACGGCCAGCCAATCCCCTTGTGTAGCGAGCAACACCATTGTGTGTGGCTACCGTGGCCATCACAGAGCCACTCTCTTGAAAGAGGTAAAGATAAACTAGGACTCCTCAAAGGAGACATTAGTAACTATTATTTGGTAAAGTAGATGGACAGAACCGTTAATTCAGTAAGTCTGTTATGAGGTAAAATGTACAAATGTAGTACGGTTAGGGTCTGGGAAGGAGACATTAGTAAGGATCATCATATTTATCTGAATAGGCTTCTTATATGCTGTCCTGATTTCCTTCTGTGGGTTATTTATTAATCTATCACTGGTTGGATCATTGGCACCGTTGGATTTTAATCATAACCACCCTCTGAGGTTTTATTGCGCACGTTAGTCTGGTGCTGTATTTTAGCTCATGTAAACATAGCATTTAAAATGCATTTGGGCTAACTAAACACAGACTATTTTTTCCATTTTATCATATTAACGTTTTAATCCATTGTGGTTATGTACCAAGAAAATCTTACATTTTTTCCATCGTTCCTGTTCTCTGTGGAGATGTACCTGACTTCTCTCAATCTATTCTCAGTATTTATTTTTCATGGCATTAATAAATTGAAAGTACCAAGCAACAAATCTAATTATGTGACTTAGTAGGGCAATTTAAAATGATGCTCCAAACTACCATTTTGTTTATAATTCCGCTGTTTACAAATAGCCTTGTTACTTAAGTTTTAAAAACTACTTGTCAGATAGCTAATGGGAACTCTGCAAACCTTAATTTATGTACACAGTAGGTACATTTGTACTTATTGAGCATCATGGTAGTTAACAGAAGAAAAATCTAAATAATTTGGTGAGACCATCCTTTGCCTTCAAAACCGCATCAGTTCTTCTAGGTACACTTGCATAAAGTCAGGGGTTTTGTAGACATATAGATTGGTATTATTGTTTAATCATACACCTAACAGGTGGTGAGATATTATATTTTTAATAAGTTGAATAAAACACAATGATTAACTGAAACAGAAACAGCTATGCGGGAAGAATAAAACCAGGTGAGAAACAACCAAACTAACAACGTGAGGTTGTGGAAGACAGTTTAATGTAAAAAGTCAAATGTCATGGCAACACTGAGCACTGCAACAAGACACAGGGTAGTTATACTGTATCAGGAAGGTCTCTCCCAGGCAGATATTTCAAGGCAGACGGAGGTTTCCAGATCTTCTGTGCAAGCCCTTTTGAAGAAGCGCAAAGAAACGGGCAATGTTGAGGACCATAGACACAGTGGCCGATCAATGAAACTAAATGAAGAAGATTAAAGACGCATCATGCTTACTTTCCATCCTAGTACACCCTTATACTGTCAGGAGAAGTCTGGTCAGAAGTGGTCTTCATGGAAGCCAAAAGGCCATATCTCCTGATGGACTGTTCCTGCACCTTTTATAATAGACCTGTACCGAGCGCACTTTTTCACTTTTACATGAGTACTAGAATGAGTGTTTGCAGGTGAAGCTTCCTTGCGAGTTTGGGGCTGCACTGAACTGTGGTTAGTCCTCCGATATTTGGAACAGCCTGCCTGCTGAGTTTCTACAAGACTCAATGCCATTTTAAAGGCAAAGGGTGATTACACCAAATATTTTTCTTCTGTTCGCTTACCTTGCATTTTGTTAAATAACAATAAACCAATAACTTGTATATTTGTGAAAGCATTCTTTCACACATTTGAACAATACTGAAAAAAAAATGTAACGTACGCAAAGGGTTACTTGCACACTTTAAAATATGTTTTTAATGTATATTAAACAGAGTGGCACGCAGCGGGTGCCGCGCAGGGATTTCTTTTCTGTTTGAAGAGGGTTGTTACAGCAACTCAATGTTTTGTAATAATTGGGTCCCTAACAACATGATTTCTAAGAGTTTGGAATTCAACACTCATTCGCTCGTACTAAAAGCCGTCACCGCGGGATTCGCAAATCGGTCCAGCAAGCGACTAATTGTAAAACAAAAACCTGAAATCAAAGTGGATATGCCTAAATTTAAAATAGATCTCTCCCCTCCTAATTAATCACTCGGACGCTCTGGCAGCTGTTTTGACAGACAGACAGAAGTATGACATAATATTTGACAGCAGTCAATCATGGATCATCCTCTATGTGTCTAAGGCTTCCTTTAAGAAATAACAATTAGTAATATTATTTATTAAAATACATTAAGTATGTAACATTGATTTTATTCTTCATTGTTATATATTTTTTTTTACTTTCTTATTTTAATAGAATTGGGTAGAAAAAGCTGAAAAGCAAACGTTGTTATCGGACAACCTTGATTTGTCGGAGCTGTTTCACCCGGACACATTTCTCAACGCTTTACGCCAGGAAACCGCAAGGTAGGTTTCAATAATTCCCAATCCTATTTCTAGATCCCTTCTATTTAATTTGTAGATTTAATCTCTTTTTTTTCCTCTTTCCCGTTAGTACCGGACTGCTGTGTTTTTCTCGATATGTTTGGTGTCTTTGTGCAGAGGAATGTCTGACATCAGAGGCTCCAGAATACTCAGTAACGGCATTAGACACAGTCATGTTTATTGAGCTAATTTACTGATAAAAACAGCCTCTCTAAATTGTGCTGAAGTTTTGCTGGGAACAGAGAAGCAATTTAACAGAATAATCAGTTTGGAACACATTATAGATAGACAGCGGAATTATCTTTTTTTATCAGATCCCATTTAAAGCTGTTTTCTTGAATATTGTTTTTGTGGATAGTTTATCATATTTCGGTCGGCTTCTTATATATCGGAAGAGGCTGTTCCACCTTCCCTGCTGCATTTAACATTTTTTAGAATTGAATCTCTGAACTCATCCTAGAAAGACATTTTTGATATTTTTTGTAGACAGAAAAAAATGATAGGTGTATAATGTTAAAGCAAGTACTTGTGTGGATATGATGTCATAGTAAGTGTGTTACTGTATGGCGTTAGAGTGCTCATATGTTAGTAAATGGTGGTAGTGTATGTGTGTTTGTTAGTATATAGTGTTAGCATGAGTGTGTGTTAGTATCTGATACCAGTGTGTATGTGTCAGAAAATGTTGTTAAAGTATCTGGTGTAGCTTAGGGTTTGTGGTGCAAGGAAGAGGAGGAGATAGTGTATGTGTGTATGCGTAATGTGCATGTGTAATGTGTGTGTGCATTTATGTTACAGGGCCCCAAAGAAATACAGCATCCAGTCACTTCTTACCCTACCTCTACCCTATCATGTGCCCATTATTTTTTAGACCACTATGTTACTGGTGCGTTGGGTGTGCTTGCCCTGAATGGTTTCATTCCTCTCCTGATAGGATGCTTAAATACTGTATTGTATAGTATATGAAATCAGATAATATATAATAGTATATGTGATAACTGAAATGGAAAAACATAGGTTTCCATTGAAGTTTGCATTTTAGGTTTGCTGATAATCTCAGATTTTTGTTGTAAAACTTAATAAGATTGGTAAGGCTAAGTGTATAAGGCAGTAGTACCTATGTTTTTTAATCGGTCAGTGATTCAACGAGCCCTGATTTTAATTGCCTGACATTTTGTTGCCAACTATGTCTTATGAAGAGCAGTTCTGGTACAAAGTAATAAGATCGGCGCAATCGGTAGGAACATTCCATTGTTTTCTGCAATAATACCATCCTATTTATGACTTTACACCTCTTTGTTCCTATGATCCCATCTCTTTATCGCTAATATTTTTTTAACAGTATTCATACAATTAAAAAAAAAAAAAAAAATCAGAGAAAGAATTTGGCAAATATTTGATAAACCAATAAATGGGCCCAAAATCCTACCAATAAAAGAAACAAACCGTCTTAACCAAGCATGGCATTGTTCACATTAAGGTCTCTAAAGCTCTGGAATATGTTACCTACATAGAAGGTGATCGCAGGTACTAAGTAGATTGTAAGCTCCCAAGAGCAGGGCACTCCTTCTGTACCGGTATGTACAAGGTCTGCTAATGATAATTACTTATTTTCACTGTACTCTTATTGTATTCAGGGCTAAACATCATGTTTTTATCGTTGTTGATCTGTAGTGTATTGCCCATGGAATCGTGAAATAATGTTTCGGTGTTTGTGTACGCTTTGCTCTGGATCAGTGTACACGGGGTTATCTCGGATAAGTTGGATCTGATGGATCTGTGTACAGTCTTTTTTGTTGTGTGTGATACTGATGATATTTTGTCTCTCGTTATAGAACAATGAGCTGTTCCATGGATAACCTCCGATTTGTGGCCTCCTGGAAGGGAAGAATACAAGACGCAAAGCTACAAGTAAAGGTAATGCCCGATATGACACCTTGAGAAGTGAACCTTCACGTTATTGGTATGCAGGCTAAGACTTACACATAGTAAATAAAACAACTTAAATGCATACCTTGTGATTTAGCTCTTGTGTGCTTTCCTAATTAGGCAAACATCGGAACTTGTCTTCTAAGTTCTGACATTATTTGCCAGCGGTATCTGACCTCTGTATAAATCTACAATTAAATGAGGCGACTCGGGATGCGTTTTAATGGCTGACACTGATATTATATAATAAAAAAGCCTTGGAACTGGCTGGCAGAAGCGTCAGCTGCTCAGAATTAGTATCTGAGTTTTTGAATAAACACCCCAATTAAAGAAGGAAATGTCAGAAGCAGACTAAATATCCATTTATACGCCACATCAAACATAACGGCTTTAGTAATATTTTTTTTTTTTTTTGCTCCGAGGCTTGCATTTTATTTTTTTATCTAGTTTGAAACGTGAACCTGTAACCTGCATCTGCTTTACAGGTTTCATGTGTTTCTTTTTTTTGTTTTGTTTTTTTTAATAAAAACCTTTCCTATTCATGGCAGCTGAAGAAATTTGGAGAAATGTCGCTCGTATTTTCATTTATCTATTCATTTGTTTGCAATACAGATATTAAGATGCATACAATGTGCAGCATCTAACGTTGTGTATTAGGTCTCATGCATAAAAAATAAATAATAATAAATATCCCTTCGTGTACATCAGAGGCGTCCAACATGCGGCCCTTCGAGGTGCGACCCACGTGAGATCGGCAGCCAGGGCAACCCGGATCACAAGAGCCCTGCTACTTTCCTGTGGGAGGGTCTTTTGTACTGCAGAGGAAGCAGAGCCCAGCAGAGTCATGTGAATGTACGTGACATCACATGACTCTGCTCCGGTCCTGCTTTCTCTATGCAGTACAAGAGAACACAGTGGGGGCTGTGCCCCCTGCTAAAGTCCCTGAGCGGTGAGGGAGGTTGTTTTAATGAGTATGCGTGATTGAGGGAATGAATGAGTATATGAATGAGTGTGTGTGTGATAGCATGCATGTGTAAGTGCTGGAACCTAGGCATGATGGGACTGTGACTGCTGTTAGCAATCACACTCCTGTCATGCCAAGTCAGCCAGTACATGCTGAAACTAGCTAGCTGCCCCTTTGTGTATTGATGCTGCCAGCAGTATGGGGTCTGCACATCACTTGTACTGGCTGACTTGGCATTTATCTTTGCTTCTGATGAGATCAGAATATAACATAGGTCTGTTCGTTATGGTTCTTATTCTCGAACATTCTTGGCCATTGGCATTGCCCTCAATTTATACAGGACAACTATCTATACTTTACTTCTATATATAACAGGGCTGTATGCGCTATGTATTTAAAGTGCTTGCATTGAAGCAAGGTGACGTTCCATTCTTATGCGGAACTTATATTTTTAGTGATATTCTATAATGTAGGACCAACCGATCATTGTAGACTTAACCACAAAGGCAGGAATCTGTCTGCAAGAACAGAAAATGCCTGGAGCCTCGACGTTCACGTAATACACGGCTGAAGCCAGGAACCGTTATGTTTCGCTGATATTATTTCTCCGGCTGGAGAGGGTGCCACCAAATTGCTTCCCGTGTACTGCTTAATGACCCACGGGGATTTCTCAACAGAACACCGTGGCCATTAAACGAAAGCTGCATCTTCCATCATGAGAAAAACAGAAGCGACATAATAGTTGTAAAATAAATCCGCCAAGTTCTAGATAGACCAGGAATTGACGTTGTTACATGTGTGCTTTAACTTACACCTAGAATTATTTCACCAAAAAAAAAAAACAGATCATGACCTCCGTGTTTTGCCGGCGTGTATTAACAGCGCGCGTCTATTGTTCCTCGGTGGGTGTAGAGTTCCCTGCAAAGTGATATTATTTATTCTGGCTCCTTCCTTATCTGGATTCAGCATTGTTCATGCACAGTGAATTGTGCTTAATGGTATTATTCCCCTGAAATACTCCAAACTTTGAAAACCTGAGCAGAACAATGAGAGTTTTTTTTTTTTTATTAAAAGAAAATAATTGTTGATAATTGCTACCCGTTTAGGTGTCTTTAACGAAATCTTTATTTTGAATGTGTTATAGTGACCCGATTTCCCGGCAGATGCTGGAGAGCGGCGCTGCTACTTCATGCATTTTTCAGAATATGAAAGTAACCTTTTAGTTTATTTACTCGTTTTACAGTCCATTTTGGAAGAAAAGGGCATTATAGTTCTTGTCCCTCTGGCACTGATATTTAATACCGATAGTGTTCATTAGGGATAATTACGAGTAAGTAGGTCTCAACAAGAAATCTAAAGCCAGGTAGGATGTAGCCATCAATGGTCTTATTTTTAAGGGGACACTCACAGCCATTATATACACTGATCTGCAGAATCCCCCCATACGCACTTGGTCCCCCCCCCTCAGCTTAATGCATTGCAGGGGATGCATTTGGCCAAACACATCTCCATGCACATAATATACTTGTCTCCAGCGTTGTCTTGGGGAATGAAGTGCATCATTCATTTCAATAGGAGCATTTTCTTGTCACTGATTGGCTGCTCGAAGCAGCAAATCAGCGGCAAGAAATATCAGACCACTGACGAGGAGGGCGGCTGCAGCAGCAAAGCTGAGTAGTGGAGGGGATGTCGAGTGTTTTAATCGCTGCCTAACTTTGCAGACTCTGAGTGAGACTCCGCAGAAGAGCAGAAACTCGCTTTCTTTTAAAAATAGCTAATTTCTTTAACACTAGCTCCGATTTATATGACTGCTGGAGTGCTATGTAACGCAAATGCGAAAAAATTAATGTGCCGAAGCTTTAATATTGTTGCAGTCCTTATTGTATCGTGAATACAATCTGCTTGCACGCACTATGCCAATGGCCCCCCCAAAAAAGCTGGAGTGGGAAAGAAAGGGTATCTTGGCACTTTAAGGCCAGTGGCCTTAATTTCATTAGCGAATGCAGGGAAGAAGGCCGATCGGGCATCTGAATAATATTTATTATGCTGCTCGGTGATGAATAAAGTTGATTAGGGACACCCTAAAACTCCAGGTAGGTCAGAATTTGAGCAAATTTATATAGAAACATGTTCTTTTATGATTTATTTGCTCTGTAATTTCACATTTTACCAAATATAAATGCTTAGTTGATTAACAAGTCACTTCAGTGTCCCTTGCAGCCTCACCAAGTAACGATGCAGACTAAAGTGCTTTATAAGTACTTTAATATAAAAATAATAGGAAACACTGTACAGCAAAAACAACCTCCATGGTCCTTTTTCACACCATTGATTGGCTACTTGAAGCAGCCAATCTGTGGAGAGAAAGCACCCCCTTTCTGCGCATGTTCTCGTTGGACCCTTTGCTGAGCCTGAGTCCTAGAGGGATTCTGCAGATGAAGGGATGCTCGGCTACCATATGTATTAAAGTGCATATGATGGCTGGATTGTCCACTCGAATACAATCCCTAAATATATACGGTATATGTGATATATAGAAGATGAGCAGAAATCCAATTGACTCAGAAGCCCTGCTTCCTTGTTTGATCAGAGTTTGCTGCTGGTTCTTCTGTCCGTTGTGATATCTGTCAAAAAACACAGAAGTAATTGGGGTTTTAACGAACACATTGTTGGATGACTCCTAAAATACTTCATCTGTCTCCTTATTGATTCTAGAATTACATGGCGCTATTCTGTAAGTGAATGTTTAGTATTCTTCACGTAAACCACTTAATCCGCTGTTATTTTCAGATCATTAAGTGTATAACTCAAATAAAGACATATACGAAGTTTGGGCGTTGTACTGATACAATAATAAACTGAACATAATTCAAATGAAACTATATCATTGCTGTCCCCTTGGGAAGGTGGTCCATCCCAGGTGGTCCTCACACCAAAAGTATCATAAGAATAAAGGATAAAGCAGCACTCACTCCAATCCCACAAATGAAGTAATTTATAGAAAATATAAAAAATAGCACCTAGCACATTTTGTGCCTAGCGGTGCTTAAATGCAGAAGGAGTAAATATTTGAATATTATGCTATTAAGCAGGGTCGTCCAACATGCGGTCCGCGAGACCTTGAGGTGCGGCCCGCGTGAGATCGGCAGCCAGGGCAACACAAGAGCCCTGCTACTTACCTGTGGGAGGATCTTTTGTATTGCAGAGGAAGCAGAGCCCAGCAGAGTCACGTGAATGTACATGACCTCACATGACTCTGCTCCGGTCCTGGTTCATCTGTGCAGTACAAGAGAACACAGAGGGGGGCCGCGCCCCCTGCTGAAGTCTCTGAGTGGTGAGGGAGGTTGTTTTAATGAGTATTCGTGATTGAGGGAATGACTATGTGAATGAATGAGTATATGAATGAATGAGTGTGTGTGTGATAGCATGGATGTGTAAGTGCTGGAACCTAGGCATGATGGGACTGTGATTGCTGTTGACATGATAGGAGTGTGATTGCTAAGTCAGCCAGTACATGCTGAAACCTAGCTAGCTGCCCCCTTGTGTATTGATGCTGCCAGCAGTATGGGGTCTGCACATCACTTGTACTGGCTGACTTGGCATGATAGGAGTGTGATTGCTAACAGTAATCACAGTCCCATCATGCCTAGGTCCCAGCATTCACTAGGTTAGCAATCACACTCCTATCATGCCAAGTCATATTGCTGAATGTTTTTGTCCAATTGTGGTGTGTTAAAATGTGGGGTTTTTTTGTTATTTTTAAAGGTGAGGGCGTCACATGCTTTACTTAACTAATGCACTAAAGGATAGCATAGCAGTAGATGCACTGTAAGGGTCTGTGCGTGCGTGCGTGCGTGCGCGGATGTGTGATGCAGAACTGTAAAAGAAAACAAAGGTGAAAATGTATCTATTGGAGCCTCTCTGGACCAGTTGTGCCGCATTACCAGCCTTCCCCTGAAACCGTTTAACCCCTTTATTTCCCGTGACATTCCGCACTCCCAGTCCTTTTACACACCGGATATTATCGCTAATTAACAGAGCAGCTGAGCATTCTGAAACACTAAGCACAGCTTAACATCAGCCCGACAAGCGGAATCCGCTATAAAGCGATATTATTTAGTAGTTTGGAAACTATGCATTGTTTCAACGTAAAACCATTTTAACAGCTTATTTCTTTATTACTAGCTATTCAATTTTAAAGATTCTCCGCAAAGCGAATCAGATTTAATGCTAAAGCTCAGCCTGGGAAAACATTTTAAGTTCGATTTGTGGAATATAATCAGTCTATTTATTTGACTTGTAAATGCGTAAAAAATATATTTTACAGGCCCGGATAAATCTGCTTTCTCATAAACAGTATTTTCTATAAAAGCACCGTATTGCTCCGTTAAATTTTAAAGCGTGTTTAGCCGCGTTCTCCTGAAGATAAATGTCCCCTTTCCCAGATATTCCAGAGATAAAGATCACGAGCATCCCATTGTTTCCTATCCAGGGGATTTTTAGCATTGTTATGTCTGCAGGCATCACTGACCAATGTTAAATATTTGACCGACCCATTGCGATTCTATTTCCTTTAACACAATCCCACCCGCCATGGTATGGCATTTGGAAGTATTCGTTATTGCAGAAGCAAATTCCAGCGTACTGGAAATGAACAATGAGGAGGACTTCAAGTTTTTGTTTTGAAGTCAGGCTTCCTATTCTCACACATAACACCACATTCCTCGCCTTCCTGTTATTTACATCCGCACTTAAGTCACAAAGCCTGCCAGTCCACAGGTCACGTAATTATCACAGACGACTAAGACAGTCATCTAGAGCCGAGCATCCATCTTGGGTTTTCTCTTCTAGGTCAACGGCTTACAACTGGAAGGCTGCAGTTTTGATGGAAGCCGTCTTCTTGAAAACCGTCACGATTCCCCAAGTGTTTCCGAGGTTCCCTCCTGCTACATGGCTTGGATTCCGCAGGTACCGATGCCTTTCCCCCCCCCACGAAAAAGTCTATTTTTTTCAAATATAGACCCTTTTCGCGCTACTGCACGTTTAACAGTCTTTAAAGAAATTCCATTATTACCATCTGAAAGTGGGAGACATTTGAGGTAACACTTGGTTACGTATAACGTGTCCTCCATTTTAGGAATTTATGATGTGTAAAGTATTTTCTTATGAAAATACTAAAAAAAAAAAAACAGCAAAAAACACCTGAAAATGTATTATCTGCTCATTCCCTCATTCCGCATCACATAGATCAGCCTAATATTTTAATAGCCTTATTGGGGAAAATGCTCTTCGTTTACTGTAAAGCAGCTAACATGAGCAACAAATCTGGCTTTAATAAACTTATTTTATCTGCAGGCCTGGAGGCGGCCATTCTTATCAGTCATGTGATATGACTTTCCCTGCTCATGCACCACACTGAGCTGGTTCTTCATGGCAATTCTGATGGAGTCTGTTCCTCCATAGTCAATCATTAGTCAGAATGTCCGGCTGGGTGATTAGGACTGAGCCATTCTGTAGTATAATAAGGAGTCAGGCGTAGTGAAATGGAGTGTGTGAGAACACATACAGATGGCTACTATCCAACCACATTATGCAAAAACTACACCGGTTTTGGAAACCGAAACAGCACATTATTTCTGAAAACCCCCTCCTCTGTTTAAATTGGGTTAATTCCTACTAAATTTGAACACACTTAGTGTAGGGCAGAAAATTATATTACTAGGCGTTGGGGATATCAGTTGCTGTAATCAAAAAGACACAAAAAAAGGAATTGTTATCCCAAAGTCTGTGCAGATCACGCGTGGCAGGAAACAGGATGTGCCGGCCTGCATGGATTGTTAAATGGCAGCTGTAGACAGTCCTCGTTCTGTCTGACCCTTGTTTCTTCAAGAAACGCTCTTCACCTTAAGTATCCAGCTGCTGTCTACCGACGTCATCCTTCAGCAGCGCTCGGGACGTTGGCGGCTCTCGCATACTCCTGGCGATATACCTGTTAGGCGATACACCTGATATACCAACGATTCCATCATATGCCATTAGAGTTCAGGCTCCGGGTGTATTGAGTCTCACCCATAGAGTTTGTCTTATAGATGCTTATAAACACGGGTTTGTAGAAATACCTGGTAAATAAAAGTGAACCTGTCATCCACAAAGGTCCACGCATTAACGCCTATAGCTACCTACCTAAAGTGCTTGTGTCTCAGTGGTTTCATACGGCAGATTGTATTTTGGGTCACTGTTAAAAGATGTTCTGATAAAAAGGAATAGATGGGGAGCAATCACTGTAGCAGCCATTTTTTTATTTCTGCTGATTGTTTCACTTTTACCACCTTGCACCTGAATTGCTCTTGTGGAAACCCCTGATACCCATGAAAAAATCAGTCATTTTTATCTGTTTACTATCCAATTTGTTAGGAGAACGTTTAGATATTTTTCTTCTCTTTAATTTGCTGGACAAAAGAGTTTTAATACTCTCCAGTGGGAGACATGCGGGGGCTCAGGTCTGGTTTTAAAAAAAAAAAAAAAAAAGAAAAAGTTCAGCTTTGCTATAATAATTAAATAAACGTGTAAAGCAGGAAGTTGAGGCATGGCTAATGTATACACCGTCTATCTGGAAAAGCTTTGAATACTGCTTAGCAAAATAATAGAAAGCTTCTAAATATAATCACGATAAAAATAGGACTCACTACAGCTAGAATTTGTAAATAACTCTGGTAAGCTTTTACATCTGGCTCACCCTTCAAAACAGAAGTCTCTTCCTCAGCCCAGGAAATGAGCAATTATAGGACATCCATCATGACATAGGTGGAATAATGTTTCCTTGATGTATGATGTCATAGAATAAGCTCCCTGGACATTGCCGGCCTCATCATTAACGAACAGTGTTTGCCGATGACTGTCCCTTTAAATTCTTGGTGCCGTATTTGATTTACATCGCCCCTTGATATTTATTTCGTTGAAGTGAGAGCCCTTCCTGACGGGTATAAGCAGTGGAGGCCTTTCAGCTGAAGGCCTAATTGTATGTTAAAAAGTAAGGAGAACCCTAGGCCTTTCACTCTGTATCAGAGATTGTATATGAACCCTTCTCCCATTCCATTATGGAAGTTTAATTAATTTGTGTGCACTTATCAAGCGCCAAATGCAGCAGCTCATGTGTTCTTTCTGTTTGCTAGATGTTCAGCACCGCACCTCATAACTAATAAAACTCGCAAACGTATCAAGACAATCCCGGCAACCATATCATTTACTCTCCTCACCCACTAGAAGATATCCATGTTCTCAGTACTCAAGAAAAATGCTCCTCCCTGCTTTGCTATAAAATTAATTTAAAAAAAAAACTTCTGTGATATCCGTTACCTTGAACGTTTTTAAGGCACAGTTGTATTTTCTAAATATAAGCATTTGGGATTTTCATTCATCCATATCACCATGAACTTGACGTAACACAAGTTCTTATGTCAGGTGAGCCCCACACGAGCCGGGATAGCTGACTTTTGCTTTATGGTTGATTGGGGGGGCACTGTCCTGTGGGTTCTTGGTATGAGGAGTCCACTCTGGCCTTAGCAGGTCCTTGATAAAAGCCATTTTTCTTATTGTCAGTCTAGTGAAATTAAATAGCCATGGATTAATGAAATAAAAAAAGATTAGGAATGCTGTCTACTACTGGGGTCGCCCCCCTGTAAGTGTGTAGGCCCAGGGACATACTTACTATTAATCTGCCCCAGTACACAGCATTATCAGTTGTGACCCAAGATCAAACTTTAAGCCAAAGTGAAGCCATGTTTAAGTTCTGTTTCCAGATACATGGTTCATTGGTTGTTTTCACCAAATGGGAGACAAGAAGAAGTAATACATTTCAGATACTTTATTTAAAAATCTGCTAAGCAACTTTTTTTATCATTATATGTTCAGTTTTGACTCTAAACCTAAAACCATGTTGTAATTTTTATGTATGTGCTATTAACTTTGAGGCTCAATATGTCTTATTCTCTCAACAGCAGTCCCTTAGCACGTATTCCCCAGAGGAGTGCATTTCCCTCCCAGTATACACCAGTGCAGAGAAGGATCGCGTTGTGACGAACATCGATGTTCCCTGCGGAAGAAGCCAAAACCAGTGGATTCAGTGCGGGGCTGCATTATTTCTGAAAAATCAATAGTTTTATTAACCGTGTAAATGTAAAACAAGCTCATTTATAGCATTCCGTATATAAGAATATAGGCTGTGTTGATATTGCTAGGTTGTGATGTGTAATTTTGTAAGGTCAGTGGATAAAATTAAAATGTTTCAATACAATCACTTCGTATTTTATACTGCAGTTCATATAATGGAGGTCTGTTCAGCTAACAAGATCCACATCAGTGGGAAACATGAAGACAGAACCAATAAACTGTTGTTGGTCTTCCCTTGTAGCTGCTGCCACCTAGATCTCGGTCCCCCTTAATGTACTTGACACAGACCGAAATATATTTCTTGGGCATAAAATAAAATAAAAGTAAAGAATTATGGTATATCGCTTTAAAACGTAAGTGTATATGTATTTAGGTGTGAATATACTTGCTGAACAAATGTGAAATATGGCTTTTTAATAAGTTTTGATGTTGGTGGTGGTCCTCTGCAAAAACACTCACACTATCTGGAGATATAGCCACAACTATTCAACACAAAAGAACTGTTCAGGTTACCCCAAGGACCTTTATGCCACTCACCAGTCTGTTAACGCCAGTGGATAACCCTCTTAAAACTCTGCTCAACACGTCTCCTTGCATGCCACACGCTTCATCAACTTCATTCCTCCATGTCTAATCCTACAGGGTCGTTTGTTTCCTGGCATCTGACATACTCACATCTACCTTTTGAAAACCAGTAAACAAGCCCTGTATTTAAACGCCACCACTAAAAACCTACAATGAAATGCAATAACTAAATCAAAATGTATAAAAGCATTGACAAAATTGTAAAAACATGAGACCTGATGTCTTGTATTCAGTATAGCCTCATGGGACATGTGTCAAGTGATCCTGAAAATGGAAAGACCAAGGACCAGACACAGTTTGAGGCTTTACAGACAGACTAAATGGGCCGAATGTTTATCTGCCTTCAAATTCCATGTTTCTGGATGGAAAAGTCCTGTGTTTTCAATGTTTGACCAGAAGTTTCTTCCACACCTTGTTGCACCTTGTTACCGCCGTGACGACGGCTTGATATACCTGTTGCATTTGTACCTCTTCGTAAAACTAATTTGCACAGAAAGAGAGAGATTGGAGAGGTTGAGGGGTAGATAACTTTGTCCTGGAGCCTACTCATTGTATCTACTTACACAACTATATCCTCCTTTATCCATGTATGACTATAATAGATCTGTTATAGCGCTTAGAAAATGCTTTGAAAACGTATGAATGAGAATTATATTTTTTATTGAAATACCGTATTGGCTCGATTATAGGCCGCACATGAGTGGAATGGTAATGGTAATTTTATCTAATGAACAGTAGTACATGTATTTTATCATTTTTGGTATCTATTATGCAGTTAGTCAGCATATGTTTTATATAAATAGAAATTTAGAAAACCAATAGCCACTTTAAGGTCCTCCCCCTTAATGCATAATGCACTTTACTATAGATATGCCCTCTGCCCCAGACATGCCACTCTGCCCCATGATATGCAACTCTGCCCTCTCAACTGCTTTATGCCACTCTGCCCCCTCCCCCAGACTTACCAATGCATCCCCAGCCTCCATGGTGTCTAGCGGGGGCAGCCAGTGGATGTCTGTGCGTAGGCAACATCTGCTGCTTCTCGCCACTTCCGCCGGGGCTTCTATGCTGACGCTCAGTCAAAGAAGACCCGGCGGAAGTGTCGGCAGCAGCGGAGGTTATCTGCGCGCATCGCACAAACAATCACAGGCTGTCGATGCCTCCGCTGTTGCTGGCTGGTAGTTCTGCCTGGGGCTTCTTTGATGGAGCACCGGAAGGCTCCGTCATAGAAGCAGTGGGGGTTGTCTGCATTGCACAGATGCCCACCGGCTCCCAGAGAGGACGATCCATGTCCCCTGCAGCGCTGCGGGGGATCTGGATCCTAACCATGCTGCTTGACCCCAGCAGGGCTAAATGATAATGAAAAGAAAAAAAACACCTGCCCGCAACTGCATGTCCCATGAGTCGGGCCAATACGGTACATGCAGCCATAAGAAAAATTCTTATCTTTCCAACATGTTCTAATATTATGCACAGACAAATGGTTTTATGGTTATTGTCACAGGACTGTATTTATACAAAACAGGTATTTTTCTTGTTTAAGTTAATGTAAATAAATTCAGTATTTTGCTTTCTTTATGCAAATTTTATAATATGGTACAAAACTGCTGTTAATTGTTTTCTTTCTCAAGGACAATATCTTCCTAACATATTTTTGACATTAACTTGTCTTTTCGGCCTGTCAACAATCCTTATGAATCAAGTTCGTAGCCACCCTTTCACCCTCCATGTGTCTTTCTGCGTTTTGTACGCGAGAGATGCTCCCACAGGAACAGCTAAACTGCATTCACTTGTATTTTGGATGATACTTTAGGTTATCAACCAGAGTTAACTGGTCTGGGGCAGGGTCAGGGCTTCTCGTCCTGCGTTGATGTCCCGGTGCTTCTTCTGGAATTGGAAGGAAAGGCACATTATTGCTTGGGGTAATCATGCAACATGGGGGGGGGGGCTTGCCGAAATGGTTAATGGCCAAATGGTTGTTATCTGCCTTCAAATTCCATGAGTAGGCACCAGAGCCCAGGCCCTTAAGGTGTTCAGGAGCCCTGTGCTACTAGTTCTCTGGCGCGCCCCCTCGACAAAAAAGAAAGGGAATAACTCTAGTTTTAATTAGAGATTATTTTATGTACAAAGTGCAAACAAGCACGAGCTGAGGTGACCGCACAGGTCGCACACCCCTAAGGCTGGCCCTGGTAGGCACAGATGAGTTAAAGTAGAGCTGGGCCCGGCCACCATAGAATGGATTTGAAGCGTTCCTAATGCTTATGTTTACACACAGTAGACAAGGAATCAGCAGATGGGCAACAGCAGTTGCGAAACTCCATGGATTTTGTTTCTAAATGTTTTAATAAAAGGAGGAAACTGAGACAATCTCAAGAAGTGCAGTCAATAATCGGTGAGATACAGGCCAGTTTTTGCTAAATTACCCATGCACCAGAAAGAAAGATACCTTTCTCTTTAATGCTTTATTAGAACCTGCATTTAGAGTTTTGCCCCTGCAGGTGGTGGGGAGACTGGCGAGTGAATGAAAAGGGGCTGAGCCCAGAGTCTTAAGAAAGGTGTTTGTAATTACATAATTACATTATAATTTATTGCCGTTTACCTGGGAACCAGTTCAGCTGCCCAGTTATAATTCTTAGTCTCCCAACCAGAGTAGGCTTTATTTTCTTGTTTATTTATTTACCTTAAGCAACAGTGCTTATAAACCATTTAATAAATAAAATTATAGCGCTTATCCGGCTGTTGATTCCATGCAGTGCCGTCAGCAGTTGTCCATTCTCCCACCATATGTATTAGAAACCCACCGTATAATATATGTACACAGTGAGAGCCACCATCTTAAATTCCAGCTGTCAGGGGCCTTATGATTATTCTTCCCCATTAATTTATTCCCGGCTTATATTACCTCTTCCTTCTAGAAGACCCCAATTAGCTCAGGACACCCGTAAAGCAAATGTAATGATGTGAAAATGCCTGTGTATGCTTTGGTTTCATTCATATGTTTTAATATTCTTATATACTACGGTTAAAAAAGAAATAACAGAATTCTAAAGGTAAGACGTCTTAAAGTACCAAAAAAATGGATGTGTCTATTGTGGCTGGCTGCCTATAGATAATTATACATACAGTACATGCATCAGACCATTAAACCAATTTAATTCCAGGTTATAGACTGGAGACTTTATTCATTTCTCCCTGTGAATGCCTCTGGAATTCTTGGAAGCCATTATGTCTACCAACAAGCTCGTATTCCCCCGAGACTAATGTTCAGCTACTCTGAATTGCTGGCAGTTTGAAACATGGAAGGTCAAGTTAAAAATCATAAAATTTACAATGGCTTTCTTTAGTGTAAAAACTATAAAAGAAGGGGGGAAAAAAATTACAGCAGCTCTCCAAGTGTAAAATGTATTGCCAGAGCGGGAGAAAGGAAGAATAAGCATGAATGCGAGGAGACAGCTGAAATACAGTATGACAGAATGTAATGCAGTCCAGGGCATCGCACCTCATGGTTACTTATGAAGCTAGGCATAATATCGGTGAAAGTCTGTTGGCATATGTTACTCTGCTATGGGAAGGATTGTATGAAGGCACTGTGGGAAGCTTAACAGGAAACATCTGCTCTTTTGGGCCACATGCGGGAATCCATCCAAGCTAATAAGCCACAAATTAACTCCAAACACTCACTTAGATTTTCAAACAATGACAGTCTTAAGGCCAGAACTCGGCGTCGGGCGCCCTATAAATCGTAAAACTATAAGTCCCAGCAGCCAGCCTTAGGAGTTAATCACTAAATAACAACGCATAGTCGAAATAATGAGATTTTCCATTGGAATGCTAATGTAGGCCTAACACCCGTGAGTTTCTACTGTGCGATGGCAGCGTTGGCCGTGCCTAATGCAGGACTGAATCCAGTCATAATTCCGGGTATCGGGTATTATTTGAAGGTAAATTTTCCCCTATACGTTGTGCTTTCCGTCTTGCTCGTATAGGTGAAGTTGAAAGTTCCAAGTCTTTAACTCCAGGCTGGCACAGGCAGTTGAAACACCAATAAACTGCAAATATGGCTGCTGTGTGGTTACGAGGCCATGTGTGCAGGTCCAAACCCCGTGTGCTACGTGCACCACATAGTGTGATGGAACAGAGAGGATTGTGGGAAGTAACCCTGGGTGGCAGTCTTTTTATTATTACCTTTTAATTTATGAAGCGCCAAACAATTGTGTAAAATTTAAGTGGGGCAGTTAATGGGGCAAATAACAGATATACATTTGGGCATATAGACGTATCCGGATATAAGAGCCCTGTCTGTGAGCTGCCTGGCAGGAATGGTGGGCTTTTCATGCCCAGCTCAAGAGCTTACAATTAAAGGGAGTAGTAGGGGCGTGAAAAGAGGCAGTAGTAGGTAATTCATATTTAGTACTTATACAGGAAAACATAATTTTACAAAATATGAATTAGTAAACTTGCTTGCAGATCTGGCATAGTGGTCCAAAATCAGGTTGAACACCATTTCTTGCTTTAGATGGTGGCTAACAGACTTATTGTGTTGGCCAAGAAAGCTGTAAGAGGGGAAAGTATGACATCATTTTCCAGCACTCGGCATAGTAGACAGTTGCCACAGAGGTAAGGGGTAGGTGATGTGTGATAAACATAGCTGCCACACTTCCAGGTCCCTTTCAATATAAATGGTCATGAATCTCACTGATTATTGACCCAGCACGTCTTAAGATTGTGTCAAACTTATAAGTAGTGAGCTCTCTTTTCAAGCACAAGTCGATTCTCTATTGCACACCGTGGAGGAAATGGGGAAATTCGTATGTTTTCCATACTAAAACTCTCAAAATGTATGGGCACAGTCCTACTCTTCTTTTATAACTTTTTTAGTTTAATTAAGTCGTGATATTCCGATTTTATAATCCTTTTATTTCATGAAATTCCCTTGTATTAATTCTTTTTAGTGGTTGAAGTTTCTCCTTCGTAGACAGCTGCGCGGTAATTAACGTTGCTGATATTTGCACACTGATTTACTGCCTGCAGATGCTCCCTCCAGCTCCTGCAAACATAAACATCTAGCAAAAGCAACAACGATTTCTTAACTTTTATTTCAAGCAGATGAAACATACATAAAATAATGTTAGAATTACTTTAAAGCTAAATGAGATTTGTTTCAGATGATTTTTCCATTTCCCATCCAAATGTCATGTCTCTGCCATAATTGATAGAGCAGGCTTTATGTTCTGAGTCGTGTACCAGGAAGCACATAATGATACCCACTGATTAATAATAATAATAATATGGAACTTTAGCAACCGGCGCACTCCATCATACAAAGCAGGATAGTTGACATACACGAAAAAGCTATAGAAATATAGCATTCTTAGGTCAATTCTTTTAACCAATTATTTTCTTACCAGCTGTACATAACAGATCTGGCTGGTCCTTCACAATGGACATTTGGTCTATCACTTAGAGAATTGGGAATCGGCGCCTAATTATGCTTATCCTAGAGTTTACCTAATTATTCCCTGTGTATGAGGAGTTTACATGTGGCGACAACACTGAAAGGGGCGAAATAAATTAACTGATTTTCTGAGGTCTAAGCCTACATCCAAATATCTGGTACAGCGTTTTTATTGGCCTACATGCTGTCAAGTTGGCTTTCAGTTAAAACATACAGGAGCGTAGGTCATGATTTAGGCGCATCCCCTATACATGCAGTAATTACGCCCAAAATATGTCTCAGATGACCTTTTATTCCACCAAAAAAACTTGATGGTGGATAAAAGTAATTTGAGGAACATCAAAACTTACATTGACATTATTTAAGGGAATTTTACTTTAGTGAGAGGGATATAGATAAATAGGACAACCTTTCTTCAGAAGTGGTCGAGGTTAATATAGAGAAGGAAATTAAACATGTATGGCATAGACTTAAATCTATCCCGAATCTAAGACAATCCCAAAATCTTTACATAAAGAAACAATGGAAAGACTAGAGGGGCCGAATAGTCCTGTGTTCCTATTGAATGTACACATCCTAATGATGCCTTTTAGTTCACAATATATATATATATATATAATATTTTTATATATTTATTTTAATATTATTTGGCATATATAATTTTGGAAACATTAATTCCCCAGAATATTGGCTTTTTCCCCTAAATTGTAATTTGACTAGGAAACGTTACAGTCCCCCAATTTTTTTATTATGTCATCAAGAACTTCAGTGCTGTTCTACGTATTCAGTAGTGCAATGCTGTTTTCTCTGTGGTTTAACATTGTTGAATGTACTCATATGTTACAGGTGTCACTCGAAGTCACATTAATGAAAAAAATTACATCAATGCTAAATGGAAAAACTAAAATGGAAAAAATAATTCAGACATTAAAATCAGAATGAGAAGATATCACCGTCTATGATCTACAAAGTGTCATATAATACACAATAAACTCAACACATGGGATTTATAAAATTCTAAAAAAGGTGTACGACCCATAGGTGTATAAATGCAAAAATAAGTTCTGTATGTTTCCAATGTATTGAATGCATATTTGTCTGGCATTAACCTGCAAAAAAAAGAGCAGGTTAAAGCGAGATGTTCAAGTGATGCATGAGAGCGACAAAGCTTCACTGATAAGCAAACAAGGATGAACGTTTCACTGACTCGGCTTAATAACTCTTCCAGATTATTGCATGAATTTTAAACATTATGTGAGTTATCTGCGGTTTCAAACAGCTGCTTCTCCTATTAGGATCCGAACCAACAAATTAAGGCTTTGTGAGCTAGAGAAGCAAAATGCTCTTGATTCACTCTCTGCATTCTTAATAACCATTAAAGTCGGGCTATATCTTATTACATTTCTAAATGAATTAATAAGCTCTTCCGTACACACGGTGATTTCATTTCTATGCAAACCATTGTGTGCCCAAGGGACTGAATTCTTCTTACGAAAAACAAGGGCTTTCACCACCAGGCTGAAAAAAGCCCTCTAGATACAGAAAATACATATATTTTTATTTCAGCATACTAGGACGAAATCGAATTACAATGTTTTACGTGTATAGCGGATAAAAGCAATAATTTTCTTTTCAAAATAACTCGCTATAGGGAGTATGGGATATATTTTGATGATACATTCATCAAATCCATTAACAGTTTAACAGATACAAAAATGAATGATCAGTTTTATATGTTGTTTATTACATATGTATGTTGTATGCGTTAAAGTCCACATCATGAAAGAATTTTGGAACGAAACATGCAATTTTTGTAAAGCCGGAAAGCCTTTTTTCTTGACTTTTCCCAATTCCTGCAGTGCCCAACAATTCCCTTCCATACAAAGAATA
Organism: Spea multiplicata; assembly: GCA_009364415.1. Taxonomy (NCBI): domain Eukaryota; kingdom Metazoa; phylum Chordata; class Amphibia; order Anura; family Pelobatidae; genus Spea; species Spea multiplicata. The sequence goes on from VKOC01003684.1 coordinate 25,970, forward strand.
CAGGAAATTAGTTTACGCAACCTGATGAGAAACTGCAAATTCAAAAATACAATGTGTGGCAAAAAAATGTGCTTTTATAATGCCTTTTATTATTGGCTGTGCTGACCTGCTGGTAAAATAGAGTCTAAATGGCAACTCAAAGTAGGAATAATAATTGTGCCACTTAAAGATAAAAAAAGTGATTAGACGGTAATCTGTTGGGATTTAACTATTAAAGTGCTTTAAGTCCTTCATGTGGATGGTTAAGAACTCTTTCTAGCCGCATTAGTACATAACACAGGCTTTGCAGCTGCTTGACGTAACGGGACGCTCGGCTCGCCAGGCGCTCAGGTGTTTGAGACACGAACTCCCTATCAGTCCCTGGCTGGAGCTCGGCTATTTAGGAACAAGCAGGAGCGACGAGGACAGGCATCAGGACCAAAATAAATGAAAAATAACAATTAATCAAAATAATAAGCTGAAGTGAATGGGAATTTGGAAGAAATCTTCAGTATTTAAGTTGTTTTAGGAAGAATATGGGGACTGTCCCGTGCCACGTCTGGTGAATTGGGGCCCAACACAAAAATGCCCAAAAAAAAGTGAATGAGAGAAAATTATTGTATGAGGTCAAGCAAGTGAAAAAAATAATGGACAAATTAAGAAGCAGAGAAGGAAATGAGCCTTTTGAAAGGAAGCTGAAGACCATCCCATCACAAGAGAGTAACATGTCTATTCTTTGACATTTTTCACACCTGCCTAAAGCCTTTGCACAGTACTATATTTCTGTACATTATGAAGGAATATAGTATAGTATATAGAATATTGTATACAGTATATAGGATAGTATATAGCGCATAGTGCTCTTGCTAGATATGGTACACTATATGGACAAAAGTATTGGGACACCTGATCATTACACCAACATGTACTTTGATGACATCATATTCTAAATACATAGACATTAATATGTAGTTGGTCCCCCCTTTTGCGGCTATAAAAAGCTTCCACTCTTCTGGGAAGGCTTTCCACAAAATTATGGAGAGTTTCTGTGGGAATTGTTGCCCATTCATCCAGTAGAGTGTTTGTGAGGTCAGCCACTGATGTTGGGTGAGAAGGTCTGGCTCGCAATATCTGTTCCAGTTCATCCCAAATGCATTTGATGGGGTTGAGGTCAGGGCTCTGTGCGGCCGGTCAAGTTCTTCCTCTCTACCAAACTCATCCAACCATGTCTTTATGGACCTTGCTTTGTGCGCTGGGGCGCAGTCATGCTGGAATAGAAAAGGGTCTTCCCCAAACTGTTCCCACAAAGTTGGAAGCATTGTCCAAAAAGCTAAAAAAAAAATGTAGAAAACTAAACACGAAATTTGCTCTTGTCCTGGTCCTTATGGGGTTAAGCAAATTAATCTTAGCAGATCACTTATATTTTATATGTATGAAGCAAAATATTACATAGTGAAGGAACTATTCACTATCCATTAGTATTAGGATTAATGATTACAATGCTGCACTTAGTTACTACAATGTTAAATTTAGCAAAGTAGATGGAACAGCGCCTTTAATTGAAGGGCCATTTCCAGCAGAACGAACCATGGATGAGCGCCTCTGGATTAAATATAATCCTCTATTAGAGGCTCTTTTGAAAATTGCAAATGTAAAGTTTTGAATCAACGACATGTACATTCTCATTATTCTTGGATATGACTTTCGGTGCAATATCATAGATGCAGCCCTATCCAGCAGGCTGAATAACCCGAGACTGTCATGATCGTTTTCTGTCTGGCTGTATTGAAACAGACAGTTAAGCGCTCAATCAGGTAGAAAACCAGCAAGAAATACTAATAAATAAAACAAACTCTGTATACCATCGCAGCAAATTCATATGCCTTCTGCATCGCCAACATGGAATACGTCAAACGCACTTTGCAAATAAAACACATTTGCTTAAAGGTAAACGAGAACAATAAATAGAGCGAACTATAGTGTGTGTGTATATATATATATATATATATATGATAGCTGCACAAAAAAATAACATTCTCAAGGTGACCAAATTTAATTTTTCAACCAAATTAAAAGGCTTCTGATTGCGAACATGTTGATTGGAAACATACGTAAATTCGTAATTAATATAGAGATGATGCAGTAGCCTCAATGGCTATGAACCTGGCATGTTGTCTTTTTTTAATGATAATTAACTGACAGGGTAGTAGATACAGGAGCAGCCTCCCAGCACAAACGCTAGAGGCTAATACATTGATGGCATAGTTATAAAGCTATCCTGAATCTAAGACGAGACCAAGAACTGATAGAGTCTCTACATCAGGAAAAAGGAGCAGACAAGACGGGTTGAATGCGGGAATTTCCTGTCTTTAAACTCTATTGCAAACCGTCACCAATTTATTTGAACAGTAAAGGGAGTAAGAACTCAGGAGCTAACCATTGAATTGTCTATCATATATTTTTTTGCAGTGTGGAGGTCCTCCAGTAGGGTTCAAGTAGAGCTTAGAGTATTTTTTAATACTTTAATAAAAAACCCAAGATATTCGGATGGCAACAGGATCCTCCTGGATTGCATCCATCTGACATAAATTAAAAGTTAAGTTTTGTTTGTACATTTTTAGCTCACTGTTTAAAGCTCCTCAAATAAAACCGGTGGTTTAAGACTAAATCTCAAAGTTCCTGCTCGCCAGAAAGAGTTATCAAATTTTCAGTTACCGAATGCTAAATCACAGACTGTTCTCAAAACAGGGTCCTTGTGCGGTTTTCTAATCATAGGGTAGGAAAGTGCTGAATTAAGTAAAAAAAATAAATAACACATGCTGATTCATTTATAAAATTGCTGAGATCCCGAAACTTGAACTGAACCATTCTCCGACCAAGGTATTTTTTTTTTTTACAGATTTTGGATGCACTTGAATAATCAGGATATCCTAACGAGAATTTTGCTAAATTTAAATCCTTTTTTTTTCATAAAAGGTGAAAATATTTTTTAACCCCTTAATGACAAAGCCCGTACATTGCTCAAAATGCATTGTTTTCAATGGGTTCAGGGACCGCCCATTGTCCTTAAGGGGTTAAAATTGTTTAGGAGCAACAAACCCAAATCCCTTCGTCCTTCTTTCCTTCCCTGATATGTAAGATATGTTTTCCAATCTCTTGATACTGTTTATTGATCACACGTAACTTGCATAAAACCTCTGCTTTATAAAATATATAGTATAATGATACTAGAAATAAAGAATAGAACAGAACCGTATCATTCTGATTACAGAAAAGAACCATCTGGTCTGCCCAGTTTGTCCTGAACTTATTCGGTCCTCGGTCTTGTCCCTACCTGGAGACTTTGCAGGTCAGGCTGCTGGGAGCTTTCCCTCTCCTGGGGGGTGGCTTTGTAGTGGTCCAGGGCTAGCGAGGCATTGGACTGGGATTGACATGGTCTTTAGCAGAAGTAAAACAAGGTGGGCAAAGGGAAAGGGCTAAGCACTACTCCCCCTGCCCAGAGAAAAAAGGATGGTGACTCAGAGTCCCTGGGAAGCAGCACTTTACTTGGAGACTCCTGGTCAAACCTGGTGAGTCCCAGGGTACAGGCTGGTCTTAGATTCAGGATAGTCTTATGCATATCCCATGTGTGTTTTAATTGACTTGAAGTTCTGTTACTTGCTGTATTAGTTACTGTTGCAGAGCTCCACTACATTTGTATACCACAACTTTTGTCATATCATCCTTGGATATAAGTCCCTACAATCAATGGGTCGTGCTAAAGATTCTAAGCCAGGCATGTCGACACGTCCTCAATGCCCTATATTTTGAGGAGGGATGTAATGGGAGGGAATAGAAAAGTTTTATTAAACTCTCCATTTTTTCCTTTTTGTTTGCTTTCAACCTCATATTGGATATATGAAAGTGTATGCAAATCAAAGCAGCATTTTATAAAGCAAAATGTAGGTACTATGAGTGGCATGGCTCGCTAATCTACCTTTGGTTATACGGAAGAGCTGGTGAGCTTCTCAAAACAGCATAGGAGATCTGTCTGCTGGTACAGGCAAATGAACCAAGACCCGCATCAAACAATCACTCCGTTATTTCCGTCATGGAAAACGTCTTTCCTCATTTATCTTGTTTCTATTAAGGTTTTATATACAAAGACCAATTCAGAACACATGGACAATAACTTTAACCCACTGTCTGCCAGGCCGTTAAGGAAATGCTCCCTCTTCTTCTCTACATAATACAGTTTGTCAAACACTTCCACTCATGCAGCCTTAAAGTGGGTATGCCACGTTTTGCCAATACTGCATCGTGAAGCTTGCTAAGCCGAATAAGATTAAGGTTAAGTATTATACCTCTATTAGAAATGAACCTTATATGTATAACCTACAAACAGCCATCTTATTTTCCTGTTCTCAAGATCTGTATGATTTTTCCTTCCGTTTAGTTATTTCTCCCATTACATTACCGTAACTCTATGGTAGCAACCGATTTACTCTTTAAGGTCGAGGTGATAAGGAGATAATATAAGGGAACACAATTAATAAGCTGATTCTTTTGTTATATGCTTTTATTATTATTATTACTATTATTATTATTATTTCACTATTAGAGTGCATACAGAATCTTCAAAACAATTACACAACATACGGATGCTCTTTTTAGTGTAAAATTCCCCTAAAATAGTAACTTACATATTAATTATCTTTATATAGAAAATTGCTATGTCTACCTTTTGACAAACATAAAGGAGTCAGCTTATAAAACATATATATATGTATATACATAGATATATACATATATAAATCTGAAGTCTGATCTAAAATAAACAAAATTGCGTTATCAGAATCCTAGCCACTCTATTAAGAAGCTCTCCAATACTACATTATAATTATTGTTGTTATTATTAGTAAATTGCTACTTCTCAATATAAAATGCATATTTTAGGGTGTGCGGTAAGAGGTTTGAGGTTCTACTGAGATTTGTTATGTGTGGCTTTATGACCTCTAGATTTATGTAACTGAGTATTACACTGAATATTGTGTTTATTTACAGCATTTAAATAATAAATCCTTCCTCTGTGTTTTTATTGGACTGTTCATTTAAGGGTTTAAACAAGGCTATTATCTTTTCAAGAATAGAAAATGTTTTTCTTAAATAGCCTCGGGTTTCAATATGCTCTTTTATTAAAGTATTAGAATGATTGTATAGCCTAAACTTCTGGAACTGCTGCATTCATAAACTCACATCTGTTCTGGTGTGTACATTTATGAATGTGTTCCAAAAAATATGAATGCAGTAGTTTCATCGTATATGTAAAACAGATCTGGCTTTGTCTCAAATTATTCTTATAGGAGACCTGCTGGATTTTTGTGGAGCTTTGTGGCTCCAGATTGTGGGAAATCCAACAGCCGGCATTATTAAAGCACCAGCCATGAGGCAATGACGGTAACATTGATAGCATAACTCACAGTAACCATAGCAGATTTACATGATTTCTTCCTATAAGATATAAAACCCATGTTTACACAGAAGGAATACCCAACAGGTTACTGTATAGCTGTTATGGGCTATGATCTTCACCCAACCCTAGAAGTATCGTAAACTGCCTGGACTGATACCTTCTATAGGTGGGTGTATTGCATTGGCTAGGGTCCAATGTCAGGCTAAGCCCAGAGAGGAGAATCCGTCCAAACGCCTTCTCCTGGTTAGTACTTTGGTCCTATGTGGATACTCACAACGAGGGGCTTTCATATGCAGCTGGAGAGTTTGATTTGATGAGTGAATCCCAGGTTTGAGGTTTGCCATACAACTGGCCATCTCTCCTGCCTCTCATACTAAAAATCTCAATCTCAGAAATATTTTTCTGGGATTTTCTCTGATTACGGGTTAGTTTCAGTAGTGGTAAAAATAAAGTACCGGTAATAAAAGTGCATGATGGACAAATGTGAAGCATTGAGAAGCAAATTGAGAAGCACATTCTTTAAGTAATGGCTGTATACGTATGCAACGAACACATTCTCTGCAGAAATTGTGGTATAAACTAGATTCTTCTCTGGATCTCTTTTTGATAATAAAGGGGTGCACATGGGCACACAATTTAAAAGTTGTTAATCCAAATATTATTCTTACTGCGTCATTCCTAAAAAAAAAAAGGGTTTCCCCAAAAACATACAAACTAAATAGAACCCAACTGTCCAATGGGTGGCTCATTTAACTCAATCACCACACATTATGGCAGACCTCAACTATCACAATAAGGCCTCCTAGTCGTACAGACACACTTTTACAAATACGCATCACAGAATGTGGCCGAAACAGACTATGACTGACAAAACGACCAATTCACATTGTGATTTCAAGAGATGTCCAAGCACAAAGAACCATAATAATTAAGCACAACCAATAATACCCTAATTTCTAGACTGTGGGAGAACAAGTTAACCTTTTATCATATAATCACACTATTTTTATGCTTTAAAAATATGTCTTCATGGACGAAATCCTTTTTTGTCTTCAAAATCAGGCTCCAATAAACTAATATGGCAATTAGCTAGTGTGGGAACATAAGAGCAGATTATGGAGCTAACATTCCAGTTGCATTTGCATAAATTTGCATGATGAACTTTAAAAAATAATTTTTAATTATTTATACATCACTGGTTGTTAGCCTTGTAAATACTTTATAAAATGGCAATTAGTTTAATTTGCTCACTATACTTGATTTTTTTTCTTAGCAACAGTAACGATAAATAGGAGACCTAAGGAGTCATGTTTAAACAGAAGGATGCTATCTTGGGCAGATATTAACAAATCACCCAAACAATTTTATTTACAAAAACAAATGAACAAAAATTATAGAATATATTTATGTATTAAATAAATACTGTCAGCAGGTATTACCTTGTTATAGTCAAGATAGTGAGATGCAAGAAATATAGTGGATTGGTTACGTCCATGGGATAAAAAAAAGTAATTGGCAAGAAATTAATGGAAAAACAACAGAATGACAAAACATGACGACATTTGCTAAGATAATGCTTCCATAACCACAAAACTTCAAAATAAATACATCCATGTGTTCCGATGGATTACAATCAGAGTTCACCAACAGTACACTTGGGTTTATGATAAACCACAAGGTTTTTTCTTATAGCATTTCCCTTAATGTTTCATTGAGAAGAACTGAATAATAGCAGATGTCTTTTTTTTAAAACAAATAGCAAATTAATGGAAAACCAAAAAGGTATTTTACCACTACATTATATTATATTATATTATGTATGTACTGGTTTATTAAACAGAGATGTTTGGGTTTTTTGCACCCTTTGTGACAATGGCTATTTTAACATTTCTGCAGTGTTTGTGTTTAGCTATAATTTTCTTTATTTTAGAAATACCCAAATACCCAATGCTTTTGTGTTTTTGTTTTGAAAGTTATAAGGGTAATAGGTACAAATGAGGTTTTGCTATTTAAAAATCTGGTCATCCTAAACCCATGTCCTATTTGGGATATTTTATCTGGTCATGCCAAGCAAAACCCCAATATGTGTTCAGCAACATCTACCTCTGTGTAGGTTTGATGGGCTTAAAGACAACAGCACATGCACAATTCTGTTTTTCAAATTTTGGAATCTGGTCATCCTGCGCCCATGTCCTATTTGAGACATCTTTAAAGCTGGCCAATTCAGTCTACCCATCAAAAAATATGTTTTTATTTTTTAAAACTAGACACCCCAGGGTATTTCAAATGTTGATGTTCTAACTCTTCTCATGCACTAATTCTACCAGCAGCCTTTGTCGACAAAGTTTGTGGTAGTAATTTTTTGTTGTGTGTGGGCTAAAAGGCTATACTCGGGAGGTTTTTCACTTTGGATTTTTTGACATCTGTCATTCTGAGCACATATCCTATATTTAGGACATTTTTGAAGCTGGCCAATTCAATTTACCCCATCAAACTATATATCTTTGCAAACTAGACACCCCAGGGTATTTCATATGGTGGTATTTTAACATTTTCCATGCCAGGTTAGGATGATTTGCTCATGAAATCATCATTGGAATCTTTTTTAATTTTTACATTTTCTTGCATTTTATTTAATTGCATCCTGCTATGTAAAATATCTCTCTGTGTATATGTATGCGCATATATGTGCAACCTTTGACACAGTTGATCACCCCCTACTTCTACTAGCCCTTCATGCTCATGGCATCCGTGACACAGCTCTTTCCTGGCTTAAATCCTACCTCTCTGACCATACCTTTAGTGTCTGCTTCATTGGAACTCCCAAAGCTGTGTTCCCCAGGGCTCATTTCTAGGGCCTCTACTCTTCTCCATCTACAACTTATATTTCAATACCACCTTTACACAAGCATCATTTTTCTCCTGGCCCTTTTTGCTCCCTTGTTGCCTCAAAGACTGAGTTTATGGTCATCCCCCCATGGTCTCTGTCCATAATTCCAGACATCTCTATTATTGTTGACAACTCCACAATCTAACCAACTGACAAAGCTTGCTGCCCCCGTGTCACACTTGACCCTTCATTCCTCACATCCAACCCCTCACCAAATCCTGCCGCATTTGCCGTTAGCCATTCTTCACACAAGAAAAATCAAAATATTAATCCACTATATTGTTATATGCTGTCTGGATTATTGCAATTTCCTGCTAACTGGTCTCCCCCTCTATCGTCTTTCACCGCTTCAATGTGCCCTACATCTTTCTCTGTCACTGTTCCTAATCTGCTGTTCCATTGTGTCAATCCCTTCCTCCAGAAATCAAAATTCAGCCAGTGAGGGCAAAAAAGAGATGAGACAAAAGAAATTGTTCAAAGAAGAACGGAAGAATAAAATGGAAGAAAAGAGAGAGACAGATAGTAAAGAAAAAGGGGAAAAAAGTGCTTGCTGAAGGTAGAAAATCCAGAGAAGGTTCCCTTCCGGTATGATTGCTGCAGGGCCTAAAGTCTTAATCTAGCCTTGTTTGTATTACAATTAAAATGAATTTTGTTTTAGTTTATCAGGCTTATTGTAAATACATTTTTAATAAGAACTATTATTCTCATAATATTCTTTTTATATATTTTGAAAATATCTTTACATACCTGGCAAGTTTTGCTCCGGGGGTCCAGGGACATAAAGGTGGCGGAACCCAAAGCAGGGTTACTTGACCCAACTACTTTAGGCCACACCCCTTCCGTCCTTGGAAATCTGGAGCTCATTTGTCAGCAGCTTAAACACAATGCTGCCTGTACACAGTGTGATGCATTGTGCATAGGCTATAATTTTTATGCGGGGACAGACTCAACTTTGGTGGGATAGGACCCAAAAAACAGGACTGCCCTGGCAACTTCAGGACCGTGGGCAGGTATGCCTTTAAAAGAGTTGTAGGCCTTTTTATTATGTAATGTATAAAGAGGGCACATTTTTAATGGAATCTTTCTGTGCAACAAATATACCTTTAGGTTTTAATCATAAATGACATACTGATTTAATATAACACATAAATAAACTAATAGCAGTGTTAGAGGGTGTCCCATGCATAATTCACAATTTCCCTCAGCTCTCCTACTTGCCAGTGAAAACTCTAAATATGTAGATGGTGACAGAGAAATGGTAAGCAGTTACAAATCCTGTCGTAACATGCCTTATAACATCATATAGGTAAACTCTAATAACACAAAAGGATTCTGCTGAAAACACAGAATAGAAGGGTAATAAAAAAACAACATAAAAATAAAATGTATTTGGATATCGGAAGAGGTTTTTACTTCTATTATATTATATTATATTTCTTGGTATCCCTTTAAGTCTGCCCATTACACATGTAAGCGGTTCATTACCAGAAGCTCATTTGATTGTATGCCATAATTGACACTGTTTGTGCCATCATGGGGGTAAGTTTGGTAATAGTGTACCGGGCCGGCTGGACAGGATGGCCGCAGGGTTGCACTGAGACTCACTGAAGCCGCCAGTAGCCAGTAGAGACACTGGTGTAATGGAGGCCCCTGCAAGCCCTAACACCAGCACCACTATCCCCCACCTGTACATACTAGGCAGGCCGGTGCAACGGGCCGCATTTCCTCAGGCCCAACACGCTGAGTCTGAGCTCTGGGATATGATGTCACTTCCCAATGCTTAGACATAGCCTGTGAGGACCTCGAGTAAGCAGAAAAGCTGGGGCCAGCCCACCCCCATAATATAAATAGCAGCAGCTGAGAATATTCTATTGTCATAAATTCACAAATGGAGCAGCTGGTGAAACGGCAGATCTTACAATCTAGATAACGGAAGCCCCTTCAAGGTGCCTGGATTCCTCAATGGAAATAAAAATAAGACCATTATTTCAACATGGTCATGGCTATTCTGTATTAATCCATTTGTGATTTCAGGAATAATTCTTGGAGGCACACAGCCCGAGTTTTCAGTATTTTATCAGAACCATTAACATCAGTTTGATTGGATTTAGAATTTCCAAAAGTTGAATCACTATAATGTCAGCATTGTAGCGAGAACTTCCTACAGAGTTCAGACCAACATTGTATGTCTCATCCACCAATTTTATTTCCCAGGTTGTAGACTATCCTAGATTTAAGTCATGATACTTTATTAAAAAAAAATTGTTCTACCACAAAAAAATGGTTGCAAAAATTTGACAAAAATGTATATTAGGTGACAAAATCCAGGATTGTGTAGTAGTGGGAAGGTACATTGGACGCAAGATTCTTTATTATTATTATTATTATTATTTATCCCCCACATAACGATTCTACTGCCCCAGGCTAATGCTTGGTAACTTTCAGCATGTTTAGGGTCCTTGGGTTGGGGTAGGCTGTGACTGTGCTCTATTTGATCTTTCAGGGAATTTTTATTACTCTAGTACAGTGTAAGGTTTACATATACTTGGCCGTCTCAGTGGTAATGGGTTTACCTGCATCTAGTTAAGTAGCTATATAACTACAGGACTAGACTTGTCCAGGGCTATCATTTTGTTCCAACAGCAGCAGCAGAGAATAGAGGCTCAAATCCTGGGGAAAAGGTAACATATATAATGCCTTGTTTGCACCCTGGAAGACTGTGTACATGAAGGTCCCTAAGAAGCACACAACATTCCAGTGAGTAAATTGTCAAAACCTGTAATAATAAATATTAATTTAGAATTATTTTAAAAAGGTAGCCATTTTACATTGTATACATTGTGAATTATTGTCTTTAGGCTAGGTTTCCACTTGGGTTTTTGTCCTGCGTTTTTTTCTTGATGAAAAACGCCAGGAAAACTGCCACTGCATTTTCTGCGTTTTGGCGTTTTTTTGGAGTTTTTTCTGGCGTTTTAGCCTTTCTGTGGAAATTGCTTTTTTGACCTTAGGCAGTTTTCCCCAGCCTTTACACGTTGGTGTTTTCACCCAGCTAAAAGGGATTAGGATAAATGGCAAGTGTCTGCCCTCTCCTTTTCTTTGTAGAGTTCTACTTAAACGCCCCGGCGGACCCTTTTTCCTCTTTTCTGTGGTTTGTAAGGCATGCTTTATTCCCAATGTCTGCTCCTCTAGGAAGATTGACCCCAAATGATGGTGCAAATTGTCTGCTGTTGCTTTTGGCGCGCAGGATCCAGTTGATGCGTCGGGTATGTCTGTTTGTAATGGCATGTTTCTTCCAAATGGTGTAAGATTCAATATGAACTTTGTTTTGTGTGAAACTGTTTGTTTCCAGCCTATTTCTCGTAGGACACACAGATACTGGGTCCATCCTCTGCATTGTAA
>VKOC01003691.1:0-30602 GCA_009364415.1 Spea multiplicata
GGGGGTCGGGGGCGACGTGCGTCCGCTCTAAACGTTACGTATATAGATATATATATATATGCCTTAAATGCGTCTATGGTAAATCTCACGAAGGGGGGAGGAATAATCTTGCATGCATGTCTCCAAAGACAATATAATAATGCTCAATATTACGGAAAAAATATATTTTATTTTTTAATATTAAACTTATCTTTGAGACAGCAAGTTTTTTTTTTTTTTTTTATCATGCACCATTTGTTTCACATTTCAATTTAATTGAACTTAAAAAAATTAAAAATATTATAATCTATATATAAATAAAAAAAAAGCAATTGAGGCCCACGATAATTTTCATGCGTCAAGTTTTTTTTTTTTGTATTTTTTTTTTACCGTGCCGCTTTGTTAGAACCATGAAATACTGCTTGGATGTGGTGAAATGAAAGAAAAAAAGAAAAGAAAGAAAAAACAGACAAAAGAAAAAAACATTAACCAGCAAACCTACAAACCTGCCCAAAATCTATTACGCATACATACAGTACATAAATAAATTACCAGTTACCCTAAAACCTGCGCAAAGCCATACATTAATAGAAATGGGGGGAAAAAGGGTAAGAAGTGGAAATTCTCAAAATGTAATAAGCATTAAACTGCAATGACCCAAAATTCCTGTTTCATTTGAAGTAACGGAAACCTTGTTAAAAATGTTTTAGGGCATAGAATGCAAAGATCGATCTAAACGGAAAAGAGACGCGTCTATAAACACACAATGAATGAATTTATGCTATAGATACAGATGTAGTTCGAGTACCAGGTGAAACAATGAATTTCCAGGCTCTTTTGGGGATTAAAGACTAATTCTGATGCAAACTGGTAAAAACAGTGCAATTGGCATAGCAACCAAGAGAGTGTTTCTGCCGACTGCTCCACTTTATCACTTTGCACCATATGTACATATATTTCTAGGAAGCCTGTTCGGATCTTTGTGGCATTAGGAGAAATCGAATAGCTGCTCACAAAGCCCGTTAGTTATTAAATGTCGAACGCTCAACTTTACGTTAGGACTGTGCCTTTGGCGGTGCTCCCGGCCCGGTGGACGGCTTGTGGTGCTGAGCATAGAGGATGGAACTCGCACAAGCTCAGTAGCCAAAGGCTGGCTGGAGAGTCACAGCGGAAGAGCCTTTTACCTTGTTTTAAAAGCTTGTACAGGTTGAATGCCAAATCAATAGCATAATGACATCGAAAAGCAAATCCCACGCTGCCGAGACCCCCGTTATTCCTTTATTACCAAGAAATTAACCAAGGAAGGGTGGGAGTCGGACACTTTGTTAGTACGCTTTAGGGGGTCTGCTTTACAGTGTTGGTTATAAGTGGCTAATAGAAGCGGTGAGCATAGAAATCAGAAGCCCTGGACTGAAATAATAAAGCCCTGGTCATCGAGCAGCTGCTTATTGTGCGATGAGGGCTTCGAGAGGCCGTAGCGAGTGCGGCAAGCGACAAATAAGCTGGGATTACAGGGGAAGCGAAGACGGAGACCACTGAACATCAAACTTCTAATACTGAACACCAGAGAAGGCAAAGGGCCAAATGCAATACGGGATAGTCCCGCTCCGGGGCCACGCAAGGCGCCAGTTACTGAAAAGTCTGGTAAAGGGGTCTCCACGGGAAACTGAACTTGGGAAGTGATTGAGGGGCTACTAGGTGTGGGCTCGATAATATATGGAAGCATTAGCTTTCGTTGAGCCATTGCTTGTATAAAGATCATGCTGGAGCAGAGTGATTAGACAGCTCGGCACATTTCAACATTAGAAGTTTACTTCAGTTTAATCCCCTTCATTTCCCAAAATGATAAGATTCTCATGAACATGTATTATTTAAATAGCACACGGTGACCAGTGTTTAAACTGGACACCCCCCCATCACCTGGACTATGTGCTGGTAATCCCAGACATAAACATGTTTCTTTCCCATCGCTAGCGCTTTACAAGGGTGATGACGTTTCTCTGTTTCTGGGATTCAACCCACATCACACCTAAGTTGTCTTGGGGTAAAAAGATACAGGCCTCCCCCCAGGAGACTTGGTCTGCCCCACTTGATGTTCAAAAGAGAGTAAGACGGGTTACATTAAGGCTCATTTCTTGCATTTGTTTTAAATCTTAACATTTACCAAAAAAACAAAAAACAAAAACAATAACCCCTAAAGCAGCGTGAAACCCAGCACGTCACGGCTTAATACAGCAAATGGAAGAAAACACGGGCTGATAAGAGCAAAGAAAGAACACAGAGAGAGAGGTAATTACACCACGAAAAACACTCAGGGACACAGGTGCTCGCTGGCGTCTAGTTACTGTCTACAAATCCCCTGAAGCAGCAGAGGACCCACTTTTTTCTGCCGTCAGGAAGGGCTTTGCAAACGCCTTCTCCACTACGAAAATCACACACACAAATAACAGAGAAAAGAGTTCATTATTTAGCAAATACTTTTGCATACAGGAGGGGCAAATCGTGAGAGCAAAAGAAATCAGGGAAGGAAAGGGGACACCCGGCACCCTCCGAAGAAACCACGAGGAATCCATGGTAGACGTGGCATTAACGGAATGGGTTAACATGCCGGCCGCGGCTCAACCGCAAACCGTTACCTTTCTGGCAGCACACTGAAACTGCAGGCGGGGAGCTAAGGCATTGAAAAGGGGGCTAGCACGCCGTTACAGAGAAGGGGTTCACCTGAAACTGGTCATTTTAAGAGTTAAAAGCTGTGTAACAAATGGCAGCACTCTATATACAGCGGTCACAGAGGCCACGTACTCCATATACAAAGACTTCTAATCTTGATACCAGGGCTCGGCAAATCGGCCAGCCACGGCTTCTAGGTGTGTGGATTCGACTAATAGGTTCCTTAGCCCTAAAAAATGTTTAAAAACATACCAAGCCGGCTCCAATATTTGCCTGTTTGGCTCCTAACTTCAACGTTCATTTGTCAAGCCCTGGTTTATAGCAGTGTAGTTAGATTTGAAAGGGGGAAGATCTCGTTAGTGATGAGTTCAGCGCCTTTATGGCATTCTCAGGTGTGAATTTAGTCAAGGCCGTACCTGTACTCGACGAGGCGATGTAAAGCGGCCATGCAGTTTTAGTATGTGTGCCGGAGGCAATGCTCAGAGTACCAGGGATCACGGGAGGGAATAACACGTATCATGCTTTTTTTTCCATCAGAAACCGATTCCCCGCTCCCACAGTGACAAAATAAAGAAGATAAATGTAAGCGAGCGGAGTACAAACCTTCGGCGTACGGCACCACTATCAGAGCTCTGTCGACGAACACCGTGTTGGTCAGGTGCTGGGAGACGACCGCCGAGTCTGCATCTTGGAACTTTACAAAACAGACACGAGATGTTACAGGCAAAGGAGATTCACTAAAAAAAGGAAAGGAAAAAGCCAGGTGAAATCGGGGTGTGAAATTAGCATGCAATGGACCACAGCGCCCTAGAGAAAGTATTTAAAGGGACAATCATGGCTGCAGTGCACGGGTCGTGGGTTCGGCGGATCAAACGGTAATCCGAGCAGGGTTTCGGGGAGAAGCGCTGCTCGGTTACTCGGATAGCGGTTTCGCAGACATCTGCTCAAGGACAGATAAGACCCCCTCGCAAATCTGGCTCAGAGACGGAAGCCGCGTTCCCAGCCTCCGGGGATCTGCCCCACGCTTAGTAACCACTGAAAACAAATATTTATTAGTTTTATCACAATATATATCAGGATATCAAACTATTATTTGTAACGGATTCTAATTGCAATTTTCAAAACATTGCAACAAAGCAAAAACGGTCTATTTTGAACAAAGCGGAACAAATACGCCGGAAAGCGCACCATCTGGAGTCCCAAATATCAGCAGAGCTTGAATCCGGCAGAAGGCGCTGCGAGACGTGAAACTGCATCAGATTTCCAAAGCCCTGCAACCAACCTCACCGTGCCGAAACTCGACAGACACAAGAGGCCTTTGCACACGCGGGGTTAACGATAGTTTACGGTATTCACTACTAAGAATTCTTTAAATAGCCGTTTACTGAACAAATAACTGAAACCCCGAAAATGTCTGTCTGTCTGTCTCAATACCATGAAAACGCCAACAGCATAGAAACAAAAGCTTCTGTGCAAGAAAAAAGTCCCTTTTCTGTGTAATTGTTTAGCTGCGATCGGGGTCTTTGCAGCCGCGCGGCTATAAATAATCAGATCATGTGGCGGGCAAAAAGATTCTGCAAACGTATCACTCGACGACGCAGAAACCGGAGACGTCTTCCCCGAACGCGGTGAAACAAAAATAAAAAGGGGTTCTAACCAGCAATTAGCCTTTAAACTTGGATCAGCGAACACAACGTGCCATTGGGACACAGGAGTGATGGAGTGATAAAGGGCCATTGGAACCCAGGAGTGATGGGAGTGATAAAGGGTCATTGGAACCCAGGAGTGATGGGAGTGATAAAGGGCCATTGGGACACAGGAGTGATGGGAGTGATAAAGGGCCATTGGACACAGGAGTGATGGGAGGATGTGAATGATATAAGGGCCATTGGGGACACAGGAGTGATGGGAGTGATAAAGGGCCATTGGAACACAGGAGTGATGGGAGTGATAAAGGGCCATTGGGACACAGGAGTGATGGGGGTGATAAAGGCCTCTGTACGCCTATGAAGAGATTAGCTGTTTCCAGCTACAATATTCATTAACCCCGTCTGCGCTGGATTTCTGATCCATTTCACGTTATTTTAATGGACAAAATCTGCTTTTCTGTCAATAACACAGCAGACAAGATGAGGTATTTTTGCTTAATGGGGAATAACCCTAAACTACACTTACGGCGTATTTACAAAGAAAAGAACGGCAGCCGGTAAACTGTCTCTCTCTTCATGCTGCGCTTTAGGGAAATAATTTAGATAAATGAGCGTATTTGGAAATATTTTTAAACCGCGTTGCTGGGGAGAGGATCAGAAAAAAACAAAAGTCCAAGATAGCAGAACAGCCTCGGGGCGCCGCGGTCTTTAACCCCTTGTATGTAAAGACTGATAACCTCCAGTGTCAGAAAGGGGATGATGCAACTTGTCTGAAATCTGGCCGAGAACTGAAAATGAAACCCAAGAGGCTGCCTGATATTGCGGGTCTGCGGTTCTTGGTTTATCACCGAGTACACGGACAACGTCACGGGGGGGCGACTAAAAATAAAGCTCCTAAAACACGGACGACGGGGTAGTACTCAGAACTGAATACTCTGAACGGCGCGGTTGTTGCTTCTTACTTGATTTCAACATTTCCTTAAGGATCAGCAGCACTGTGTATACAGCACGGAAAAGACTACTCCCGTAACATAAAAGTATTTCTCCCGTCGTGTAACACAACAAACGCTAAATAACGGATGTTGCATTATATATTATATATATATATTTATATAAATATATAAAGTGCAGCTCCAGGGAAGGCCAGAAGTGGTTTATGAAACTGAACCCGGGACGAGCTCCTTCTGAAAGGGGTTTATTCGCTAAAGGGAGAGTTTGCAGAATTGTGGTTTTTAGCGCTCACTACATTATTCATTATGAAGAGTCAATACGGGCAGGTTTCTCCAGAGTCCAGGGCCGAGCTTGGGCCTGTATAATGCATACAACAATGGGTAAGAGGATCTCGCTGATTTAACCATAAATTATGAAGTCAAGAAGCTGAAACCCAACTCCCCATTTAGTGAATAAACCCCAGAGAGTGATGAAATGATGTATTATTGAGTAAAGCTGCAGGCTCCTAATCTACTTAAAGGGAACAAAGACCTGCTTGTGCCAGAACGGCTTGGAGCGGCCAGATATTAAATAATCGGCCACTACTTACATAGAAACATAGATTTACCCGGCCCAAGACGGCCCCCATCTAGTCGCCCGTTTCTCCTGCTGTAAAGACTCAAACCTTAATCAGTCGTTGGTCTCGTCTTAGATTCAGGAGCCGGATGTCTATCCCACGCATGTTTAACCCCCCCTTACTGTATTACCCTCTACCACATATGCTGGGATGCTCCTCCATTTATCTACCACCCTCTCAGTAAAGTAAAAACTTGCATTCCATCTAACCAGATGCAATTATGAACAATTACACAAGAACAAGAAACCACGATTCAGCAGCACATTTCAATACATTCAGAACTTAAACTAGGAATTTCCTTTGAATTCATGTAGATTTACCCCGGGCCGGAGGAATCATAGTAACCAAGTGGCCCCTAAAGTCCTATCCGATTTCTGATACCTACACAGACTTGACCCTTTAAGCGCCAGACACACAGGGATAAAGTTAATGCCCCTTGCATGCAAAATATGCCCCATCAGCATCTACAAAGTCATTTAATGGAGAATTTACATCGTTTTTTGCAGTGACATTTAATATATAAATATGCGTGTGTGTCTGTGCTGTGTATATTATATTATATATATATATATACACGCACACACACATTATACAGATATATATACATACACACATATATATATATATACGACCGTTAAACTCCCAACCTACAGAAGTGAACAGGACTCTACAAACCAACAGCGTTGATTTGTTTTGCCCTCATTCCCTAAAGCACCCATCACACCAAATAATCACTATTTTAATATCTAAGCGCCAAGCCCCCCCTACAGCCATAACAACCTCCCTGCACCCCAACAATCCAAACCCACCTTTCTGCACCCCCACAGCAAGTACCCCCTCTGCCCCAGATTATACCCCAAAACACCCCAATAACCTACCGTCTATGTCCCCCTTCATGGCCGTGCTCTCCCTTTGTCTGCAACTCCCTCACAGGCCATAAAATTACCTCAGCGCCCCCACAAGATATAACCCCTCTTACTGCCGCCCCCCCCACAGGCCCTACCCCACATTGTCTGCAGTCCCCCACAAACCATTATTCTCTCAGCACCCCCACAAGATGTACCCCAACCTACGGCCCACTCCTCACAGAACCCAATCCCCTCACTCACTCGGGCGGGAAGAGTCGCAGCTCCTCGATCTTCCCCAGGAAACCGAACAGCGTTCGCATCTGCTCGGAGGTGGCGCTCGGCGACACGTTCGTCACCTGGATCACGTCTGTGGAACTCATGATCGCGCGCCCTGCTCTGACATTAAACACGGAGACAAAAGAGCAACAGGATTAGTAAGAGCGACACAGCGAGTCACACGCACGACGACCCCGGCGCCATGCACCGAACAACGACTGGGCCGCACGCTCCCACAATGCACTGCATGAGCATGCGCACTGCGCCACAGCACGGCCAGCCGCCAGGGGGCAGTGTGGCCCTCGCTGATACTCACAGACAGACGATGCTATTCCCCGGCCAGCCAGCAGGGGGCACTCACCGATTAAAAGGAAAGGACATGGAGTGCCCACCTCAGTAATAAAGCAAGAACAACTTTTGTCAACCTTTCAACCATGCAACACCTTCATCAGCCTCAACACTGTATGGGGAGCAGGATATTATTATTGTGACTTATGATTTATATAGCGCCATCAGATTCCGCAGCGCTGTACAAAGGGTAGACAGGACATAACAATTCGTATATAAAATAACAAGATGACAGACAGAAACAACAGCGAGGAGGGCCCTGCTCCCAGGAGCTTACAATCTAGAGACCAGGAGAACAAATTCTAGAGGAAGCCGATGGAGGGATTTAGGAATCGGAGCATCGGACGGACGGACAGCCGAGTCAGCGTCCCGGATAGATTATAGCGGAGGGATATGACAAGGGTTTGTGGAACATGTTGGGCAGACATGGGCGACATTCCCTCAGCTGCCGGTTCCCGTGTGTTTCTGTATCAGCAGGACCCCCAGCGGGATTTTATGGAAATTGCGGCAGCAGAAACACTAAAGTATAATATAGTTCACCCATACAGCAGAATTAAATGCTCCACAGGGTATTTGTGTAACTGAGGGGAGGCATTTAGAAGAATTTACCCAAGTTAGTTTATAAAGCCGTTTCCTGCTGTTTCTATACACATTATCGGGGCTTATAGGGCTGTAGAACCCTGCGATCCCCTCATACCCAGCAAACATTCTGACCTCCTAGAAAAGAGGGGCATAAGAGGGACTGGTCACACTGAACAGGGACCCTTAGGATGTATGTATATGCCACCATGCGCAGACCCAGCCTGCAACTAACTAACTGGCTGGCTGGTTGGGAAGGAATAGCCGCCATGTTAGGCGCCCTGAGCGGTACGTCAGCCGTGAGGAGACACATGAGGAAGGCGGGCGCCATGTTGGTACTCCCACAGAATAACGGCTGCTCTGTGGCGCCATCTTGTGTTGGTTTGAGCTCGGTGCCGCGTTCGGCGGGATTGTCAGGTTGTGAACCTCTCAGGGGCCGGGCCGGTGTCCGCCAGCGCCATGTCTCGGCTCAGGCGGGGTGGCAGAGCCCCGGACCCCATGGCCGGTTTCCGGGACGGGAAAGAGCAGGAGCCGGCGGTGCCCCAGGGGCTGATCAAGGCGGCGCGGAAAAGCGGCCAATTAAACCTGTCCGGGAGAGGCCTGACTGACGGTAAGCCGCGGCCCGCCACTCCCAGCACCTTCAGCCACTTCCTTAGTGCTGAAGCTGGGAGGGGGTGTGCACACGGCAAAGAGCTGCTGTCACTCCCATTACTCCCAGCCAGCACATAGGACCTGGCGCTAAGTGACTAAAGTCGCCCCCCCCTAGCACCTGACGTGATACTGACCAGGCAATGAGGGGTTAATTTACAGGAAGCTGCAGCAAAATAAGCTTCTGGCTGAGGGTAATGGTAGTAATAGATCAGGGGTGACAAGGGCTGCCTCCTAAGCTTGTTTTTTTCCCATGTATTGTGTAATATAAAGGAAAAACGTGTAATTTTACTGATAATATACAATAATAAGAAGCATCCTATGGATTGTAAGCTCTTTGGGGCAGAGAGTCTGTCTTATTAATGACTTCACATCCCAAACGATTGGGCACAGCATTTATTGTATCCACTCCATCTACCACAACAACTCCCATCACTCTCATGCCACATCCAGGATCAAGGGTTAGACTAAGGGGCTCCGGGGGGCTAATCGGCTCAGTGATTTATCAGTTGTTTTTTTTTTTTATTTGCCGTTTAATATCTGCCGCTCTTCATGTTTTTTTTTAAATATATAACCCGTGAACCCATAAAGGGCCGTACCGAGCAGATGTCTCGCGTTTAATCCCCCCGCCGCCGTCGTAATTACCCTCTCTGTGATCGTCACGTTTAGTTCCGGTAAGCGTGTGGCGGATAAACCTGGACACGCCGGAAGAAGCGCATCAGAACGTGGCGTTTGGCGGCGCGGACCGCTGGTGGGAGCAGACGGATCTGTCCAAGCTGATTCTGGCTTCCAACAAACTCCAGTCTCTTTCGGAAGAAATCCGGCTTCTCCCGGCCCTCGTGGTGCTGGATGTAAGTCGGGTGACCGGTGTTTATAGCAATAAATGTGGCTTATTAGCCAGAATGGGAGCGCTACTGAGCGTGTGCAGGAAGTGTACCTACGTATGCTTCCTGTTTTCAGTAGGAGCAGCCGGGGGAGGAGTCAAATCAGACAAAAGATCTCCCAACAACCAGAGAACACCTGCACCTATTTGCATGCAGTAAAAAGCGCCGGAGTCCACGCAAAATGGACTCCAGCATGCATTGCGCATGAAAACTGGTGTGGATTATAGACAGTAGGGTAGGAGGAAGCTGGAAGCAAAAGGCAATTAGATTTAGATCTGCCGTCTCTCCTTCCAGATACACGATAACCAGGTGACGTCTCTCCCTCCGGCCATCGGCGACCTGAGCGCCCTGCAGAAACTCAATCTCAGGTACGAGCGAGAATTCTGTGTCCCCGGACCCCGTGAAGCCCCCCCCACCAACCAGAAATCTGACCTATTGGGTATCTCCTAAGATACTGGGGGTCCCGTCACACTATACGGCCATTTATCGCGTAGCCCCCCACTACGCCTACCCCAATCTCACCCAGTCTGTCTAATCCCGATATGGCTGGATCAGCGGGGCTGCGCTGCCCTTTGACCCACCGAGACTCTCCTGCGATTTAAAGCCTTCTGCGGACCCCGTTAATGATGCCCCGGCGTGGTAGATGTTTAACCCCCGAGGCCTGGTCAGAACCTGCAGATAGACCCCAAACAGCATATACATTCAGATTCCAGGGTGCTGCAGAGATCACCAACATTTATATACAATAAAGCCGCAGATCTCCCCCCATGTGCTCCCTAATGCTCTTCGAGCCTCGGCAACACTCCTTTCCTGTTGGGCAAGTTGGCAGAGGATCATGGGGGTTGTAGTTCCAGCGGGAGGTCTGCTCGTTGGTCACGCTTTTGGAGTTTTTGATGCTTTTTTGCGGCTTTACGCCGGTTATATTTTACCCGCCTCTCTGTTACGTTTCTTTCCGTCTCGCTGTCTCTTTCGTGTCGGTAAACGCTGCACTCTTTTTTAATTTTTTTTTTCTTTCTCTCACTTTTTGCAGTCACAATAAGATTAAAGAGCTCCCGGCAGAGCTGGCCAACTTACAGAGTCTGAAGAGCCTTCTAATCCAACACAACCAGCTGGAGGAGATACCGGACGCGCTGGGCCGGCTCGGCTCCTTGGACCAGTTAGTGAGTCGCATCTTATTCTGTGAAAACAGATTTAAAGGGACGCTCCGGCCATCTTGTACCTTCGTGTGTACGATAGCTGTGCGCCCCCTTTACATTTTTTTGGTTGTCCCGCTTGCAAATGGCCCCTTTCATCACCCCAGATAATTTCCATGCGCAAGATGCTTTTGGTCAAACACAACTCCATGACTGTGATATACTTTTATCCTGTATTTTTCTTCTATTAACTGACTTTACATTTTACTAAATTATGAAAATCCTCTCTCTCTCTCTCTCCATTTATAGAATTTTATATATTTATTTATAGAATTTTATATATTTTTTCTTTTCCTTCTCATGACTTGCTGATCAGGGTTAAAACGATAACAAACGTCTAAACTATTTACTTCTTAAAACATAAAATATTTATTCCTTAACGCACCCGCTAATTATTATTTTTTTTAAAACCTTTTTATTTCAAGTTTTTTCATTTTTTTTTCACGTCAAGGATACAGAAAGAAAAAGGGGGAAGGGGTGGGGGACAAATAATGCACCTTCAAATCTCTGATTACAAATACATTCATACAATTTATATGAAAGGGTACAGAGTCGTTACAACATGAATGTCGCAGAATAATCACTATTAAGAGCGCATATAAATTGAAGATATGTAATAAAGATAACGATAGTGCAAGATGGCTGCTCCCGCTAATTTTTGATTAGTGTTATTGTTACCCGTAGGACGTGTCCAACAATCAGCTTAAAACCATCTCAAGCTGCATCGGCCGACTCTCGTGTCTCGTCCGTCTAAATCTGTCCCATAACAGGCTAAAGACGTTACCGGCAGAAATTGGTCAGCTGAAAAGTAAGAATTTGTATATTTTACCTTTTTTTGATGTTGCTTCTTCCTGGGGAAACATTCAAATCGATGTCTAAATGGATGAGGAGGAAGCTGCCCAGTTTTATATCCTTATGAGATCTCATAATATCCGCTGTGTTTATTAACATTATTTAGGAATGTACTGTGAGGGTAGTGGATGTACGGAATAGCCTTCCAGCAGAAGTGGCAGAGTTTAATAGGTAAAGGAGTTTAAGCAGACAGGGGATAGGCATACAGCTGTGGTAGATAAGATAAGGCCTGGGACCAAGGAAAGTATTCAGAGACCGAGCAGACTTATCTGCCAACGCATTCTATGTTTCTGTGTCTGTGTATGGCGGTTCTGTGTGCGGCTGGAAGGATACACGCGCATGGGCGGCACGCTCCGGCACACCGCGCTGATCGACGTGTTTCTTGCGTACGGTGAACACGCGCCCGGCAGTGGTGCTTGGAGCTGACGGCGTTGAGATCGCGGGTAAATGTTATATGACGGATCATGGTGTTTTTTTCCAGATGTGAAGCAGCTGGACTGTACCTCCAACCTGCTGGAGAGCATCCCGTCCTCGCTGGGCGGCATGGACTCGCTGGAGCAGCTCTATGTCAGGCAGAACAAGCTGACGGATCTGCCAGAACTTTCCTGCAAACTGCTGAAGGTGGGGGGAGGGGTTAGCTGTGCGACCCATTCTGGGGATACACACAACAGCCATACTGCTAAAGAAATGGGGTTTACCAGGGGTCAGAGGGCGCATGTCCATACCGCTTCTCTGTTTCTAGACTTGGTGGGGTCTACTAGATATACTAGTGGGGGGTTATATTACTGTATACAGTGTTGGGGGGTTATGTTGAAGGAGGAACCCATTCTTCTATTCTTTTAAAACGCTTTAACCCTTTCTGTAAAAACTAAGAGGAAACTAAAACAAAATCATATTTTTCTTTCTGTAGGAGCTTCACGTGGGTAATAATCAGATAAATACTCTGGGTCCCCAACATCTGAAGCATTTGTGCTCCATCAGTGTGCTGGAGCTCCGGGACAACAAGCTGAAGTCGTTACCCGAGGAGATCACCCTGCTGCAAGGTCTGGAGCGCCTCGATTTAACCAACAACGATTTGGGGAGGTAGGAGACTCTTTGCTGCCGCAGACCCTCTCATGTGGCCCTCTAGAACATAAACGCTAATTGTTGCACTTAAAAAGCCTTGCCAAGGAAAGGGTTAAAGATAATGGTCCCATGTTAACACCAAGCTGGTCCAGACTGTTCCTCTACTGGTCGGAGGTGGTAGACAAGTTCCTTGTGCGACCGGCTGGATTCGTTTAATCGCTGCCTTTTGTAATTGGATGTCGGTGGGATTTTAGTTTTACACCAAATTTGAAAGAATTCATATCAGGTTTTTTTATGCCAGGTCACAAATGCTCAACAAAAGTGTCATTTTTCTTCTTCTTCACGTCGAATGGTAAATTCGGCCTCTACAGATCTAAATTCTCATTTGGTTTTCCAGCCTCCCCAATGCTCTCGGAAACCTTCCAAACTTGAAGTCCTTGCAGTTGGATGGTAACCCCCTGAGAGGGCTTCGCAGAGATCTCCTGAGTGTAAGTATAGATGGAGTTTATCAGCTACTAATGTGATGAGGGATTGCGTCTTCTGATGGTTATAATGTTACTTTACTGAGAGGGTGGTAGATAAGTGGAACAGCCTCCCAGCAGAAGAGGTAGAGGGTAATACAGTGAGGCAGTTTAAACATGCATGGGATAGACATACAGCTCCTGAATTGTTCCCATATCCAGATGACAATAGTTTGTGATTCAATGAGCCGCTTACACAAGCTGAGAAATACTTGGCTGCTTTAGCATCATGGGAGTTGTAATAGCGCTCAAGTTGGGGTACTTGTTGGCCCAGTACTGTTCTTTTTTCTTTATTTGATTTTTTTGTAATTATTAATCATCTCACATTGTCATGTTTGGTGTCCTTTTTAAAGAAAGGCACTCAGGAGCTCCTCAAGTATTTAAGAAGTCGGATCCAAGCGCCAGGTGAGTCTGCAGCTATTAATCGCACGGCTTTGGATTCTGAGCACTGATTTATTGCTACGGGGCAATGAAAAATCTTTTTTTTTTTTATTCCTTCATGGTTTTACAAGTGACCCCCTTTACTGCAGCCTCCTGACACTGGGGTGATTCTCATGGGGGAGGGGGTTGTCTCCAGGATTGTTTTTTTTCTAGTTTACATTACTTTTTTTTAATGCATTAAAGTGGTTTATTTAATAGAATAATGAATGAAGTAAGTGACAATCCTTTATTGATCGTCGGTAAACTCAGTCTTACGATGCATTGCTGCACTTTTATATTTAGAGGTGAAGACCGGGCAGGACGCCGTCCCCATCGTTACCGCTATGACTCTGCCGAGTGACGCCCTCGTCAGCATGCATTCCGTCACCACACTCAAGACCTTGGAATATTGGTACTTTTCCAACGCGTGGCTGTAAAAGCATCACTAGAAGCCACAGTCTCAAAATGCCCCTCCCCCGCAATGCTGTATATAGTAATGCCCCCCTAAGTGTTGTATATAGTAATGCCCCCCCAGTGCCGTATATAGTAATACACCCCCAGTGTCATTTATAGTAATGCCCCCTAGTGCCGTATATAGGAATACACCCCCCCAGTGCCGTATATACTAATGCATCCCCCCCAGTGTTGTATATGGTAATAGCCCCCAGTCCTGTATGCAGAAATGTCAGTTGGCATTGACAAAAACCTGCTTTTACCTCATTTTACACCAAGAAATTCCTTTTAACTGCAGACCAGGAGGCCGCCATTGATATGTCATGTGATATGTTGGGTCATTTATGGCGATGCTAATGAAGTCCGCTCCTCTATAGACTTTCATTAGTTAGAGGGTCCACCTGAGTGATTAAGACTGAGTCATTCTATTGCTCCCCACATGCAGTATGATAAGGAGTCGGGATGTTTAGTAGATTGGGGAACAGAGCGAGAATCATACAAACGGCTGATATGCAGCTGCCTGAAAACATTGTAATATGGGGTAAAAAATAAAACAATATTTTGTAAAACTTATTTTTAGTCGGAAAGTAGGAATAAAAAAAAATGGTGAGTTCCTCTTTAATTAGTGTGTGCGGGGGGGGTGTAAGTATCTTTTGTAACTCACAGGGTGATTCTGTCATTAAGTGAATCTTGACGAACTTGACAGAATTCAGATATTTTATGTTCTATTATCCATTTTCTTCCTTTTTCCAGCGAAAAGCAAGCGCCTGTCATACCAGAGGCCGTCTTTAATGCTGTCGGTACAAATCCCATCACAGCCGTAAATTTTAGCAAGAACCTTTTAACTGAAGTACCGGCCAGGTGAGAGCGACCTGCTTCGCTTAATTTACTCTCTTCTTTACATTGAAAAGGAGCCTTTTTATTAAAAAAGGAAATTATCCCAGAAAAAAAAAATATAGATTTTACTAAACAGCCTTTTTCAGACGCCTTCTACCACCATTTATCGTCTAACGGAAGACCCTAGATTATTATATAACTTAATAATTTTGTGTTATTCTACAAAATATTAATTGCACATTCTTACACCTTTAAATAAACTTTAGAAGATTTGAGTTAATTGCATAAAAAAATCTTTTTCCATTTATTTGGCAACAGCCTATAAGTGCCTGGTTTTGTGTCAGTAAAAATTGGCACTACTACCTAATATACATTGGTCCTCTATGGACATTTTTTCATGACGTACCTGGTATGTCATCAGTCACAAAGTTAAATAATTATTTCTGGGAGGGTTTTGGGCAATCAGCAGGACTAGGGATGATGTTTCTAATGCTGCGTTTAGTTATAAAGGGTTAAATTAAGCAGAGCAGGTGGAATCACTCATAAATCTAGCTAAGTACAGAAGGCAGTTTTACATCTCTATATAAAAATATCCAAAGATCTCCCCGTTTTCCTGGAACATAATTGCTACAGATGGAACTCGTTTCTACGTGATGGAATATTTGTAATAACACTAATTTGGATATTTCTCTGTTCTGTTTCCATAGCAACAGAACAAGTAAAAATGTACCTTTTTTATAATACACGGAACATTTAGTCTTCCAAGTGTTCTTTTAGAAGAAAGCTAAATTATAGGCCGTATTAAGTGCTGCTCTTTTCTTATTGTATTTCTAGGAATGTTTTTTTGGAGCCCACAAATGACATTATTACATTTTCACCCTTTTTTGTGTGTCGTCTTTTCTTCATCTTTTTTTTTTTTGTGTGCGTTTTTAACATTGACAGCCACGGTAATCGTATAGTCCGTGGTCCGTGGTTGATTTTCCAGCCCAGGGCTCTGGGGCCAGTTGATGCTCCCCCCCCATTTTTTTTTATCAATATTGATCTATTTCACAATGTTTTGCTGCACGACGACCACCCCTCACCGCAAAGCCGCTTTCCCTCTCTGCTCTTCACGCTCTGTTAAACCTCTCAAGCTGTTCAACACACAGATCGGGATATTGTAGAGGAACGAGAGTTACATTCATGCGTAATGAGACTCATTTACCCCCATTCTGCATCTGTTAGATGTTATAGACGGGTTTAAATACTACCACCTCTGTATAGTGGAATCCATACGGGGGCATTTAAAGACACATGACCTTATTGTCCTAATAGCAACCACATTAGAGAAATACCAAAGGGTGGAAGAAAGTGCTGGGGAAATAAGTAATCAAACCATATATATGTTATATAAAACCATCTTCGAAAAGCCGGGAGGTAATGAAACCGAGAACGATTTGCCGAGAGTAAAAAGCATGGCTGATACTTTGTATCCCAGCTGCCTCCGACAACGTATTAAGCACTAGGTCAGGGAGAACGTGGCTGGGGACGTGTTCCTGGTTGGGGGGCTCAGAGGGGATGACGACCTTCGGGTGGGAGAGTTACATGGAAGGAAGAATACCTGGTTATGATTTTGTATTTTCTTTCTAAACGCTTCCTCTCAGGATTGTTGAATGGAAAGACGCGCTGTGTGACGTTAACCTCGGCTTCAATCGGATCCCCGAAGTCTCCCTGAGCCTCTGCATGCTTCTCAAACTGACGCGCCTGGATCTGCGGTGAGTATCTGCTGCTGGGGGGCGTCGGAGAACCCTGTGAGAGCCGGCGGTCGCGTATGGGTTAAAACGGTGATGGTGATTGTCAGGTGTGATGGGAATTGCCTGTAATTCTTTTTTCCTGTAGCCCCGCACACTGATTACCCCCTTTTGGGGTTGCTCAGGGTGAGTTCCACATCCCAACATGGTTATTACATTATCGCTTCGCTGCCACGTGAAGCCAGATGGTCAGAGCATACTGGTGGCAGAATCCAGTACAGTCTGCTGAACATTTGCCTCCCAGGCGTCATCTTCAGATGCAGGAAATACTGAATCATCCGCAGAATACGTAATTCTCCAGTCATCTGCAGGGAGCCGGCCAACCGAGGCTCAGGACAAGCTGCGCATATCTGATACGGAGACTGCCGAGTCCACCTTGTGCTGCCTACTGTTGGCTCTTTCATTTCCAAAGAAAGTCGTAATCCGTACATAGAGTCCCCCCGTCATCGTGTTAATGGCGTGAAGGGGTGACATTTCTACAGAAGAGTCTTGCTCCTTTTTTGCCGCAAAATTCCTTTTTTTGTTGTACATTTTTCCAGACATTAAGAACGTGAAGCTAGGAACGGCATTAGAAATGGGGTTTGTTTCCCCCAGTGAGCTGATTTCTTTAGTTAGTGATGTCATATCAATCCCGGTATTTGTTTGTTTCAGAAATAACATTCTGATGTCACTTCCTGAGGAGATGGAGGCGCTGACCCGTCTGCAGTCAGTTATACTTTCATTCAACAGGTGTGTTCACAAAAAAATTATAACATTAATATATGTGGCCGCGTCTGAAGCATTATTTCATGGAATTCTGACTTTTTCTGTAATGCAGGAAGCAATTATTTTATTCGGTATTTTCAGGTTTTTAAATTTTATTACAATTTGAATCATTGAAACTGTTTGTGAAACAAGAATATTAAAGTCTTGTTCCTATAAATTGCCATATGAATTATCACAGTTAACACAGAGGTAAGAATACAATGTTTTACCATAGAAATTTGTGCTGCTATAAATGTATATTCATAAAAAGTTATTTTTCTTTCTTTAGGTTTAAAACATTTCCTGATGTTCTTTATCGAATCCCATCATTGGAAAGTATTCTCATCAGCAGCAATCAGATCAGCTCGATAGATCCTCTTCAGTTACAGAAGATGAGCAAGCTTTCCACCCTGGATCTCCAAAATAACGACCTCCTGCAGATCCCGCCGGCCCTGGGGAACTGCGAGAGTCTAAGGTAGTCATGGTTACATAAAATAAAATGAACTATACATATGTAATGAGTATAGAAAATAACACTGGCGATGTTTTAGCGGTCGATAATTGTATCTCGCAGAACAAGCTAACGTTCTAGAACTCCATCAAAGCCTTAACCTTGGCTACATGTGGCTGCTTGTGTGCCCCGTTGGGCCCAAATTTAGTTTCCCCAAAATATATAGGGGAGTCTGATCAGATGTCTAGAAATCATAAAGTAACGAGGTCTGGTTTGTCCGCAGAGCTCTGCATCTGGATGGTAACCCTTTCCGCAATCCACGGGCGGCGATTTTAGCTAAAGGAACGGCAGCTGTGCTGGAATATCTACGCAGTCGCATCCCCACCTGATCAGCCGGAAGGAAAGGAAAACCAATGGAATTACGCTTTAGTGTGAAAAACTTCAATCAGGTGTTCCTCGGGGGCGGGGTTTGTCGATGATAATGGAGTACAGCAAGCCAAAGGCTTAGTGTCTATATTCCAGTTTGCCTGTGCAACATGTCAGCAGCGGCCATTACCGTTTGTAAACATGATCCCGCAGGGCCCGGTTACGTGTGAACCATTAAAAATTAAGCGACTATTTTAGCTTGTCCAAAGTTCCCAATATCGACCCTTTTTTTCTCCTTTGGTGACCCAACAAGCTGTTTATATTTACCATGATAATCATTCCAGTTTTAGCTGTGAGTCCTGATCCCTGCTACGGCTTTGGAGAGGAATCATTTGCTTATGTAGTTTTTTGATATTTAGTAATGTTTGTGAAATATCAAATGCCAAGAATTATGCTAAAATTTGTTAATTTTTACATTTTTTTGCGTTTACGAGAGCACTTACACAAACTCGATGACATTATGCCTGCAATGCCTTGAGACAACAAATAAATATTTATCAATAGTCATTTTGTGATTGTGAATTAACCTTACATTTTCTGATATTTCCTTTTTATGCTCATTTTATACCATTCCTGTTGTTTTGGGCGGTTTTAAATACTCCAAAATACGAATGACTTTCTTAGAGACTGAATCTGAAAGAGAAAATTCTCATTGAGATGCAAAAAAAGAGAAAAAAAGAACTAAATCGGATGGCAAGTAAAATACATTCTTCATCCTTTATGTCTCCGGAACTATATATATTATTCTTTTTGGGTTGTTCGCGTTATGTGGTTACTATGGTAACCTTTCTTTATGTGGTGGATGAGAGGCAATCACAGCATTCTCTTTGTGTTTTAGAATAAGATTCAAGCCAATCAGCGATGCTGATAGGGAGGGTTTCAGTGACGCACGGGCCGTAGTGCAACGGTAGGGGACCTCTTCTGACCGTTCTATAGCTAAAATGTATAGCAGAAATATAAAATAATAATGAAAATGTGCATTTTATTAGCCATTATCCAGGATTAATCAACCTACCTGGGGGGGGGGGGGACCACTAGGTTTTGCCCTATTTAAGTAAGCAAGGAACATGGCTATGCGACTCTAGAGACCCCAGAGGCAGCCCTGTCCATATACCTGCCTTTATATTCATTTCTATAGGTTTGTATATTGGTTTTCACTTAACAATCACCCAGCCGATGTGTCTAGACAGTAAATTCCACATCTTTTCAGCACTTACTGTAGCAAACCATTTTCTATCATGTTCTTAGCTTGTTCTCATCCTACCTGCGATACAGTTTAAAATTTTGGGCTTTCTTAGAAATGTCCTTTTTTTATATTTATATGAAAATAAAGCAAATTTTGTCCATTAAAATAACAAAATGGATCAGAAATCCAGCGCAGACGGGGTTAATTTTGTAAATGACTATTGTAGCTGGAAACAGCTGATTTTTAATGGAATATCTTCATAGGCGTACAGAGGCCTTTATCACTCCCATCACTCCTGTGTCCCCACCCTTTATCACTCCCATCACTCCTGTGTCCCAATGGCCCTTTATCACTCCATCACTCCTGTGTCCCTGGCCTTTATCACTCATCACTCCTGTGTCCCAATGGCCGTGTCCCACTCCCATCACTCCTGTGTCCAATGGC
Source organism: Spea multiplicata (assembly GCA_009364415.1). Taxonomy (NCBI): domain Eukaryota; kingdom Metazoa; phylum Chordata; class Amphibia; order Anura; family Pelobatidae; genus Spea; species Spea multiplicata. Next base: position 19,831 of record VKOC01003691.1, read on the forward strand.
CCTTTATCACTCCCATCACTCCTGTGCTCCAATGGCCCTTTATCACTCCCATCACTCCTGTGTTCCAGTGGCCCTTTAATCACTCCAATTATTTGGCTCTAAAAAAAATTTTAATCGCTGCTTCACATGAACACCATTTGCCTTGGCGAATATTTTGTAAGAAATTACAAAAAAGCAGTGTGTACCATAATGTGACAATTTATTTTTTGTACAATTTTTTTTTCCTTTTGTATACGTTATTTAAAACACTGGAATACTGAAAAAATTTGGTACGTCAAAGCCGAAAAATGGCTCTGCTATACCCTGCACAGCATTGAGTTTCGTCCCTGTATGTATTCTTCGTATATACAGAAAGCATTTGCAAAATGTTTCTAAATACAGCATACATCTTACCGACCGCGAGGTTCAATACAGAAAATGAAACTGGAAGGATACACTTTTTTTTATGTGCAAAATAACGTAACAAGAAAATTGATCTCACTGAATCAATAAGTGTAAAATATAACGAGGAATACTAGTTTTTTTCTTAAATACATGGCTGTGTTTATCACATGCGCAGATTTCCCTCTCTGTTTAAAAGTGAGGTCCCAATGGGAAAAAATATTTCTCTCCCCAAGCATAACCCCCCAGCGCTGTATACAGTAATATAACCCCCCAGCGCTGTATACAGTAATATAACCCAGCGCTGTATACAGTAATAAACGCTGGTGGTATCAGTACATAACCCCCCCCACGTATACAGTTAGATATGACCGTCCCAGGCGCTTGTAATACCCAGCGCTGTTAAAGTAATATAACCCCCCAGCGCGTGTAATACACCCCCGCCATGTATACAGTAATAAAACCCTCCAGCGCTGTATACAGTAATATAACCCCCCAGCGCTGTATACAGTAATATAACCCCCAGCGCTGTATACAGTAATATAACCCCCTGCGCTGTATACAGGAATTGACAATAAGCAGGTTTTATCTCATTTTGTTCCAATAAACTCCCTTTATCAGCAGACCTGGAGCCGCCGTTGCTGTCAGTCATGTGATATTTTGGGTGACTTTCCCGGCTCAAACACCACACTGAGCTGACGCTTTATGGCAATGCTAATGAAGTCCATTCCTCCATAGACTTTCATTAGTCAGAGAGTCCAACTGAGTGATTAAGACTGAGCCATTCTATTGTTTCCCACAAGCAGTATGATAAGGAGTCGGGGTGGTTGGTTTCAAATTTAAACAAAAAGTGCATGTAAGATAACACAGTCATTTATTTAAGAAGGCGCTAAAAACAGTTCACGTTCCTCTTTAATTACCTTCTGCACATACAGTAAAGCAGCTTTTGAGTTCAGTAATTTTTTTTATACTTCAAAAACATATAATACATTCACAATTTGTTGTAATAAACTGATAAATATTTAGTGCCTCAGCTTCATTTACATCCATCATATAAAGTACAGCTTTTTTTATTTTAATTTTTTTTTTTTAAATATAGCATCGCTTAAAACACTTACAAAATAACAAATCTTTATAAGTTATTTAAGCTCAAAAACCACAATTTTCTTTAAAAGAAATCAAAAAATGAAATCAAGACACCCACCTGCCAAAAGTGTTAAAACGTTTCTGTACATAATTATTTTTTTTTCCTATTAACCCTCCGGCACTCCAAAGGTTAATCTATATATAATTATATATTTAATATAAAAGTTTGGCTAAATGCTAGTAAAGCTAACGCTGTGATCGGAATCTGCGCTTGAGTAGAAAAAAAATTTAGAAATTTTATGCACAATTTTTTTGGGGGGGGGGGTTATAAATTACTATGGCTACCACTGTACCATCAGACTACTGCTCAAAATGCCTTGGACTCTCTAATAATAATAATAATAAATCAATTCTAACAATAACATAATAGACTGGACGCCGGATGTCGCATCACAAAAAAATATATATAACAGGCCAAGTTCATTCTCCCCGTTTACTGCCTGCTGCTTGTGGCCCCGGACGGTCAGGCGCCCCTGGAGGTAAGGATTCTCATGAGCCCAAGAGGGGTCTCCTGCTTACCCTCCCCTCTAATGGAGGCATGATCAGTACTCCCGGGGCAGATCTCGTATTGCCACCGCCATATTCACAATGAGCTGTGGACTGTACTGTTTGTCACGGGGGGGGGGGCTGTGGCAAATATCTGCTATGGGGTCAAGGCCATTTGGTTTTGCCCCTCAGGCTGCCTTATCTCAGCACTGGGGTAAAATTAAATTCACCATTAAGCTGACCATACCGCGCTCCACCTACAGTTCCCCCCCAAAAAAGGCTGGCTGAGGATTGTGGGATTGACAGGGCATGACCCGCCTGGCTGGGTGTCATGGGAGTTAAAGTCCATCAAGGCTGGAGTGTCCAAATGTGACAATCGCTGTCATGAAGGTGCGGGTCCTCTGGTTTTGACAAGTGGCAAACAAGCAGCTCTCCGGCCCTTTGGAACGACAGCTCCCATAAGGCCCAGCCAGCACCTTTTACTGTATTTACTGCAAAAAAGAGGATGCTGGGGCAGAAACACAAACCCTACTTTTTTTTTTCTTGTAACAACGAGCTTAGAAAATGTTTTGGGAGAAATGGTGAAAAAAAAAAGAATATTTCATTAAATTGCCAGGAACGATTTTCTTTTTCACTTTTAAGCCTAAAAACTATTATATTTTAACACAATGTTTATTATCGGTAAAGACGTTTTTGAAAGCCGTCGCCGCTGTTTATGGAAACGTTTTTCCCGAGCGACCTTTCCCTGAATTTCTAATTTCAGGAACTTAACGGAAAAAAAAGGTTAATTATAAACCGTCAGCCAAAGTAATTTACGGCCAATTAACTACAAAAATATCACCCTGAATCATCCCAAATCACTCGCAGCTAATGAGCCTGCTTGGCGGATATTTCACGGAGCGATCTGACGAGAGGGTCGGGGGTCCGTCACACGACATAAGGGCTTGTGTGATGATTTCAGGGGGTCTAAAGAGACCTCCTATGAATGCCCAGTAAGCGCTGCCATTTATTTTAACTCTTTCCTGCCGCTGACCGACTTCCTCAAGCTTCATGTAGCCCACGCAGAGACTCTTTGTAGATTGTAGCCTAACTTAATGATTTCAGAACTGACGTTTTTCCTGCTGCAACCCCCCCTGCAAATATACTTTACTCACCGCCAGCCCCTCGCACTAGCATTCCCGGGGGTCTAACGAGACCCCCTGAATGCCTACGGATTTTAGTAGGAGCGCTTCCTGGCCACAGGCCGCTCCAAGCATCCCAAAGGGCCGCACAGGCTGCGCCGCACTCTTCCTGGAGCTGCAGCTTCTCCTAAAGGTCAGCGACTTTCCCCCTACAGTTAAAAAAATGAATATAAAAGTGCTTCTAAAGTACTTAAATATTAATTCTTAGCTTTTTTTAACCAAATTCCATGTATAAGGAGCACCGACACAACCTCCGTATGGAATAAATTCTTCTCGGACGTTCCGGATACAGACAAAGCAGCTTTAGGAATCCAAACCCAGACAGGTTCTTCGGCTTGATGCCTGCGGGGGCCGAGCCGCCCGGGACCTCGTTACGTTTTAATCGGAACCAGAACCGACGGATACAATGTGTCACGATCCCAAAAGACATCTCTGAACCATGCCGGGCTTTAAATACTCTTTTTAAAATAGTTTTTTCCCTATTTTCCTCCTGAAAAAAATGGGAATTTAAAAGAATGCAAGCAGTCTTGGACTGTGTTTCAACTAACGCAAGGTAACCATGGAAATGAATCACTTTTATTCAAAATCATCCACATAAGCGCTTGAAAGCAGATATAAATAATCTAATTATGTATAAAGCCCAAAAAAATGAAACAGACTACATGCCGTCAAAAAAGCTAACAGTCCTCAAAGCTCTGTCTCCGCCACGACATAAACTTTATACAGCGATCTTCTAAACGGCTCGCCTGTGCGCGGCTGCGGCATTTAAATAACAAAATGGTGATAATGGAGAGACCCGATTAGCTTCCCCGTCAGCTTCGACCATCGTCACGGCTGGGTGGGGGGTGCCAGGTGGCCTAATTGCCCATCACAATGCCTACTAAGGGTTAAAACTGCAGCTGCTGCAGAAGCTCTTTAGAATTATCCCAGAAACAGTCTAATTCTTAAAAAGTCCATTGGACTCCATTAAAGTACGAAGTTCTTGTAAAGCGCCATTTACGGAATCCAGCCCCAGGTGCTGGTTATATTCAGGACTTTGCCGACTACATGGCGTACAGAGAATGGGCCCCCAGGGGCCACTGAGCCCAGGCTCACTTTTATTGTATATGTAATATAACCTGAGGGCTGGTGTGCTTTAAATGCCAGGGGGTATTGTTGGCCCTGTCGGATCGGCTGGGACACAGGCCGCAATGGGAGGAGCTACAGGATTACTACAGCCAATTACCTCCCTTGTTGTTACTAAGTAGCTGCCTATGGGACGCGGGCCCTGGAAGTGCTTCCTTCTTTGTACTCCGGAATTCCAAGCGCTGCTGGGTACAAGAGCTTCTGCAGCAGCAGTGTTTAGTTGATGTTCCCCCTTTCATTCATCCAATGCGGGGGGGCAGATTTCTCATTTTACACCATGGCTGGGTAGGGGCAAAACCGATGCATGTATGATTAATAATTGAAGCCAAATAATAACGATTGCCCGAGCTGCCCTTTTCTCGGGATGGGACGCCGGCTCCCTGCACGCTGAATTTCCAATGGCACAAAGTGGGGATGTTACCCTGGGCATCTTCTGCCCCAGCGCGGGGTATCTTCTCCCCCCTGAGCCGACGCCATAGGGTTATTCCGGGGTATGAGACACATAATACACTTAATAAGAAGCCGCGTCCAGCATTTAATCACCGACGGAGCCTAACTTCCCCCAAACATCCAACTAGCAGCCCCTAATTCTTAATCCTCAAACCCCCATTTAACGAATTCCCGGCCATCGCCCTTTAACACTGCCGTCAGAATTTGTAATGCAACCCCCCCCCACACCATACCACCCCCACTATTCTCTCTCTGGCAGCTAACAGGTTAATATCAGATTGGCTTTTGTCGAAATGCATGGAATCAATACTATAAATCTATAATTTCATAAGGCAAGTTTGTCTATTAATTATATATATATTAAAAAAACGGGATTAACTCATCGTACATTAAATCCATATTAAATACTTTCTCATCAATTAATTCATTCGTTAAGAAAATATTATTCTGCTTTGTAATTATTTCTGACTTATTCCTCCTACGAATTTCTTTTTTTATATATATATATATGTTTTCTATATAAAAGGCATATACAATTTTGAGGCAGTGTTTCTTAATAAATCCAATATCTGAAGAGTTTCTGTGCTTCCATGCTCGGAAAGTTTAGGAAAATCCGCTTTGGGGGGGAAAAAAAACAAAACATAATTTCTTTATAAAACTGCACCGACGTACAGCCTCAAGCTGACAGTAAAATGGGATAAATTCTCCGCACGCGTTTATACCGCTAACACCAGAAAGTCGATAAATGGTAAATAATAATAATAATAATAATAATAATCATCATTTTTTTTTTTACATTTGGCAGTAATTCTTCTCCATTGATCCAGCAATTGGCAAAAAATGTGTTCTCCTACGTAGAAATTGAATTATTCCAAGATAAGATTCTCTCTAAACGATATCTTTTTTTTTTTTACTGTTTTATAAAAATATTCAGACGGTAAGCTCACGTTGAATAACCAAGTCCACCGTATTCTGGAAACTCTTCAGAAGGGCCACTGCCTGATCATGCTGAATGTTAACAAAATTGTGTCCGTTTGCCTGTTAAAAAAAAAAAAAAAAAAAAAAAAAAAAAAAAAAAGGACACAGAAGATAAGAAAGGGTTAAAATCTCAATTCTCTGCAGAAATAATAACAATAATATAAATAAATTAAAAAATGCGTTTAGAAACTCAAACCTTAATCAGTCGTTGGTCTCGTCTTATATTCAGGAGCCGTATGCCTGTCCCATGCATGTTTAATCCCCTCACTGTATTACCCTCTACCACCTCTGCTGGGAGGCTGTTCCACTTATCTACCACCCTCTCAGTAAAGTACTTTACTCCCCGCATAGCCATTGCACCTTAGAAGCCAAGCAATTATTCCTTAATGATAATTTGAATCTGTTGATATAACGGCTCCGAGCTGACATTTTTGTTCCTTTGCGACATCATTTGCAGATGAAAATGTTAAAATTCTGCTCATTTCTTCTGCAAACGTTTGTTTTTAATAGATTTTTTACGGCGGTCGCCAGAGATTCTATAAAGAATATAATTTGGGTTTTGTTAAGCGTTGCGGCTTTCAGCTACTTTCGTGCCAGAAAGATTTTTTTTTCTTTAACCGATGTTGAGGATCCTCTCTAAACGAAGGGTTAATTCACAATTAAAGAGGCTGCTCCTAGAAAAAAAAAAGTCGTCTGTAAAGAAAAGGGTTAATTGGGAATTACCCAATGCTGTTCCATTTAGACAAAACATTATCAGGTCCATATTTGAGCTCCTATGGATAAAAAATAAGACAGGATGCAAAAATGTGGAAAACCACAGAAAAAAAACCTGTTTCCATAGTTACTTCAGAAAATATCGCTCATGTCCTGATGTCAGAATCTGCAGGTTTCCACCTGCTTTCGCACTTGTCTTTGCTCCCACGGGCCTTGGCGCAGGGAGTGGGTGAAGTTTCCATGGTAACTCCTTCCGGAGCACTTTCTAGGTTTTTTTGCCCAAAATCACTCTCATGTATATTAAGCGAATTAACTTTGAGACATGTCAGTTTATCTTTTCCTCTTAAGGGTTAACGACACAAAAGCAACAGAAACTACGGATAGAAATTAAGTTTCCAATTCTGCATTTAAATAATATAAATATTGATATAAGTGTTAATTTTAACAGAAAAAAAGTGTTAAAGAATCTTTAACCCTTAAAGTACTGGGTGGGGGGGGTCCGGGCACATTTTTCAAATTTTTTTTTATAGTTCTGAGATATTTAGGAGAGAAACGGATAAACGCTACCCATTAGGAACATATTTTTTTTTTTCAGGGTAATTAAATTGGATATTTTAAGGGCAAACTCTTGATATAAATGGGATATATTGGTAAAAATGTTATCGCCATTATTTCCAAATATAATCAAATAACAGATCCCAAAACCCTTGCAGGGAATCGTTATAAACGTGTAGAGTTTTACACGCGTGTGCGTGGCGTATGAAGCCCATATAAGTGACCGTAAATAACATCGTTACGTCGCGAGGAAGCAGGGAGCGGACAATCTGCTCCACCTGCTCACCTCGGTCGCTGCCGGAATGCAGGCACGTATTTTTTTTTCTTGTAACCATGGAAACTGACAGCTACTCCATGCTGCCCGTTCCATGCACTGCAGGAGATCCTCTGTGTTTGTTTGCAGACGTGAAGCCTTCATGGAGGATCATCGGAGGACCAGGAGGAAAGTGACCGATCAGCAGCGCCAAAACATTGGGGGGTTTTTTGTTTTTTTTTTAGTTTTGAGCGTTTTTTGGCCGGGCTGATAAGCGTCACGTCGCGTGACAATGCAGACAGAAGCATGATTTTTTGGGGGAAGGACCAAGAAGATCCGGCCCTTCTGCAGGCCTTTTGGCCAGGGAGGGAAGGAAGGGGCTCCCCTTTGGGGAGTGTGGCCCCCCCCCAAAAAATGAGGGTCCCTCAGGCACGTTTCGCCACATTCTTCACAGCAGGGCACCTGAACCTCGGAGCGTTAACAGAAAAATATATAAAAATAGTCATGGGTGGTGGGGAGTATATGGCCCCGGGCTACCTAGTTACATGCCCTTATATATGGCCCCGGGCTACCTAGTTACATGCCCTTACCAGGGGCAAGTGTAAAATACAAAAACATTAATGAAAGTAAGTTGTTGCTACGGTGACAGACTATAGTTACGGATGCAGTAACCCGGGCGATTCCAACTCATAGACGTCTGATCTCCGGCTATTTGATTAAAATGGGAATTTGGAACCAAACAGAATTTAGTTTTTTAACCAAATTCTTCTGGTCACCAGGATTATTTCGCTTCCCGACCAGGCTAACGATCCGGATGTATCGCGATCTACTCCTTCCCAAAAAACTAACATTCAACACAAAAACAAAGACTCGGGAAGAAACTGAGACCCCCCACCGTAACGGGGCCATGAGCCCCTATACCCCGGAGCCAGCTCTGCTGCACCCCGAATTCTCGGGCCATCCCAGTGACGTTAATGAACCCCCCGCTTGCCACATTTTTCTCGTAGTTTGTAGGTAAATATATATTTTTTTAAAGTGATTCCTGCTGAAATGCTAAATTCCTTTCCAAAACCTAAAGCTTTAAATGAGTTTATCCACCAGACCTGATAGCGGAGAGAACGGAGCGCTGCAGTGGGTGCTGTGCCGCTCTCAGCCACCAGGTGGCAGCAAACATCAGCCGCTTCGGTTTACCCAACATTCATAATGAAAAATGACAATTTTACTGCAACAGTTACAGCTTTAGGTCATCTGACAATAACTAAATAGATTAAAAAAAATAATAAATAACTACATGAAGGTTCACGGAAATTGTCAGTATTTGTTACTAGTAAAGAGATTCTATATAATAATACTCTCCAAATACTAATTACAGTCGGGGAATATTTACACCCCCCAAAAAAGAGGAAGAAATCCATAGTTCTGAAAGAAGCAGTTATTGGCCTCTCACTAAACCAATAGTTTTAACCCATAGCTTGCCAAACTTCACACAGTGTTGAGAAAATCCATGGAGTTCACAGAAGGCTACAGAGTACACAAAGACCCATGTAGTTCACCGAGTCCCCCGGAGTCCACTTTTCAGTGAAGTCACAGAAAATTTGAATCAATTCGATTCCAACTGGACTCAGAAGCTCACACTTCAGAATATCCTCAGTCCCAAGCGTGCTTAAGGGCTGCGCGCATGCACACACGGCAATTCAAAGAGGTTCATACGGCTGCGTTTCATGGTGCAAGGTCCCGTTGAAATAATAAAAAAACAAACAACTGGGTGGCAAAACAAATTAGCAGATTTTTTAATCTATCTTTCCTTATCAGAAAATGTGAATAAATGTATTCTGCTGCAATGGCAACAAACCTTTCACCCAATCAGTACTTTCTCAGCTTATCTCATGACTACAGGGTTCTATTTTCTTAGTAAATAAATAAAGCACGATTAAATATTATTTCTGAAAAAAGGTCATGGGAATAAACAATGTTTTTTTTTTTTGCTCCACCCTTTTTAGGGTGATGGTACATTAACCCATTCAATCCTGAACCCTGCAGCTAAGGAACAATACATTAGGATTGTGGAATACCCGCGCATGCATACAGAGCGGCCCGTTTTAGTTCAGATTCAACAGACTAAGTAGAGCGCACCCTGCAAATTTTTAATAACACTTCAATCACAGACGGGATCTCTGAGGTTCCGGGTTGATGATATTTTTCAGCCTCTGAGACTTCATATTAACTTATTTTATTTTAATAATTTAATTTGGGCGCCGCCATTATCTTCCTGCTACTTTATTTTTATTGTGAAATTTGCCGCATCCATTTTTTTTTTTCTTATTTTTTGTGTCTAGAAATTCATACAGCCCAAGGCTACATTAATTACCAAACATTATTATTGTGCAACAATAACAAAAATTTAAAAAAAAAAAAAAGAAAGAGGAGAAAAAAAGCCTCTTAATTTGTTTGGGACATTCTGCAAAGTAATATTTTTAATTTAAAATTGCCGCTAGCGCTTCCAGGCGCGCCCGATAATATCCAAGGAGCTTCAGAGCGGCGGATGAAAGAGATAAAATATCAAAATAGCGTGAATTAGTTCAAAAAAACAATATGGAGACCGAGATAAAGGAGATTGGGCTCTGTCACTAAACGAGTCGTTGCTCAAGGACACAGGGATCGGAAAACTCTTCGTGTATCTAACGCTTTATTTAAAGAATCTATAGGTTCTTCCTAAAAGATGCTACAGCGTTGAAGACAGAACCGCGAGGAGCCTTCATCTGTATTTAACCCTTTAATCTCTAGGCAGCTACTCACTATATGGGGAGAAAAAAAAAAGAATGTTTTTATCCCGTTTGGCTAGGAACAGACGTGTTTGAATGGTGTCCAAGGTCCCCGACACCCCCACTATAGAGGAATGGATATTAAGGTTCTCTATGAGTAACCCTGACCCTCAGGAAGAAAGAGCACTTACTTGAGGTAGAAGCTGCAGCTCTGCAGCTGCCCTCCTTCTCTGTGGTCTGACTATTCTTGCAATTTATTGGCTGCTTGAAGCCAGTTCAAATCAATGGGGGTGCTTGTGGCGGAGGGCCGGAGCTGACTGGACGTTCATGGAGATGCGTCCGGTCCCAGGGATATCCGGCACGTCAGATGATGTGAAGGGGGGGGGGTAAATGAGGGGCAAATGTATATGGGGGATTCTGCGTATGGGGAGACAACAGGACAATTTTTGGGTTTCCTTGTGACTCTTCACACGTTGACCAAATAAAATGTCATCTTTGTTTAAAGACTCCATCTTAGTTGAGACACACAGATGACATCACATTGTGCAGACATGATGTCATGGTAAGCGCCGCTCATTTGTGCATGCGCAGTGCCAAATCTGGGCATTGAACAGACACTGACTGGCAAAGCTGGCATAAGCCTGGATGTCAGGACTGTCTTAGCTAATTTGGGAGTGTTGGTACCCATGGTCTATTGATTATTAGTTTGGATCAGTGAGAATTAAATATATATATCTTTAT
>VKOC01003692.1:0-11547 GCA_009364415.1 Spea multiplicata
GAAATATAATGTATGTTGAAAATATCATTATTATATAAATATTAGAAAGCTTGAAGTGAAATGCAGTCTATAAAATGAATCTTAACGCACTCTTAAAATTGATTTATCAAATGTCATTAAGTATGATATTATCATTAACTTTTTTTCTAAAATCAATTCTATTTTCTTTATTTTTATATTTTGGGAGAAAATTATTAGGTGGCAAATTCTCAGTTTCCTGCAAACTTCAAAAATAAATTTAGATCCAATATCTAAACTGCTACGTATCGTTTTCACGATGTGTTTTATAACTTGCTAGACATAGTAACATCAAATGTTTTGTTAGGTCTCTAATTTTGTGCACATATTAAAAAAAATGAAAAAGACTTTTATGTTGCAGATGTAGGCAACCAGGATCAGACTAGTGATGACGAGGCAGCCCTGTCACTCTACAGCCTGCTGCCACATGTTACGTTATAATGCAGGCAGGCCATACCCAGATGGAGCGGCATAATGGGTGAGTGTAGTGTGTTGTTAGCCAGGGACTCACTGGGCATTTGCCTGGGGTGCCAAATAGCCAGTCCTGGCCTGTAGATGATGTATTCACTGCCCTCATAAATATAGATTGGCCATTTCAGAGCAACAAATTGTATCTAATTATACCTTGATAAAATAATGTAATTTAGTAAGGAATGTAACCTATAATGAGTTCATATATACTATAAAAAGTCTGTGGTTACAAGCAAATTATACTGGGGTATTTCCAAAAATGTTTGTTTCCGGCTCATTAGAGGAAAAAAAGAAAACTGTGATAATACAACAACCACGCATCATTCAAATTCCCAACAAATCCCAGACATAAGTGATTGATGATACCCATAAGATAACAGTTTGTAGAAGGGACGGTGTAGAATTTATCAAAATCACAGTTTTAAATTGAGTGTAACAATTTGATCACATCTACAGTCTAAAATAGGAAAAATGCAGATTTTTTTTAAATAGACTGCTTTTCTGTGGTATGTGTATTTTATTTAAAAATAACATCACGCACTTTACCACAGTTGTATCAGTAAAAGAATCTACTGAGTTAAAGTCTAATTAGCATTGAAGCTAACCTGATGGATTTTAATGATACAATAAAATAGTGCATATCATTTTGGAGATCAGGAATGCTATTTTGTATCTCTCATTATCATATTATGCCTGTAATGCTCCATGTAATCACTACCTAAATTGTTCACTGATGCAAAAAGATCAACATAGGGGAAAATATCAACAATGCCCGTGTTGAGTTTCTGCCTAAGCACTGTGCATATACTCGACCTTCACTTTACTATCACTATTATGTTTTATTTATATAGCACCACTATTTTACCCAGCGCTTCTTACAATACATACATTCAAAATGTATGACAAAACTAGAATTGGAATACTAAGATAAAATGATACATTATGGAAAGCGGGCCCTGTTTTTAATCTTAAAATTTAGAGTTTCTAAGACAAATCAAAATGGAATGACTGCCAAGAACTGGTTAGGTAGGTGTATTCACTAAATCTGTACATGAAGAGTTAAACAATGAAACACATTGTTTTCACTATTCACTAAACACTTTTCAAACAGTACCCTTCTTGTTAGAGAAGCTCACTGCGGTTGACCCCTCAAAATAGATTTAGATAGAATATTTACTGTGTTGAGCTCATATGCAAGCTGGTGGTTTAGTGAATAAACCTTTAATGGCTGATATTTAATTGTGACAAAAATAATTTGGGCAGGCAGCATTTTAAGAATACACCTGCTTTCACCCACTTTATGTTGTAAACACAGAGGTATACAGCCCTTATTGAAACCATATACAACCCCTACTGAAAAATAAAATAGCTACACAAAACACAAAAAAACTTTTTAATTAAGTCTTGTTAAGATCTTTCTTGATATAAGTAAATGGACTACAAAATATAAACCAACTATGTAATAATAATCTATTAATAATAAACTATGAATAATCCATAATTTGAAAAACTAAAAGTACACAGGCTATAATACATATTTCAATATTACACTAGGCACTAATAAAGCAGATTTGTATTATTTATTTTAAATCTTCTTTACAACACAGAAAGTAAAGCTGTGGAATTCAATGCTAATGACCTGTCATATGATTGGGTTGAGTGGCATTGCATAGATGCTTATAATATGAAAGGCTATAGAGGACTTCTGGTATATATTGGTGACATTATACAAACGATAATGTTATGGTTGTATTGGTAAACATATTTGAAGTCACACATGGACATCATTGTCTTATTATATTTTATAATGGATTTTTTGTTTGTTTTCTTGTGATGTCCTTGAGCCGCATGTATATAGGCAATGCATTCCTCAAATTTTGCACCAAGTGGAACCATTGCGCAAATCCAGGAGAACATTTTCAAATCTAATCATAAATGAAATTGGTAAAATAATTTTATTGCCACTTCTGTGGCAAAAGTTCTACTCTGCCTCACAGTCATGTGAAGCAAAAACCATGGTCATGGGAACTGTGGTGACACGATCCCGTGGCATGTCGTATTGTGTAATCAGTGGATCCGCTGAACAGAGTTGATTCAAATAATTATACTACGTTCCTCAAAATTTGGAGCTTTAGATGTATGATGCTTAGCTTATGCATGATGATTAAAAGATATGTTGTGAAAAATGATAAAATACAAGAGGTGATGAAATCTCTGGAATATTGGTCTGCTGTTTTCATTTACAAAACAGAAATGCAAATACAAAGCCTTTCCACTATTCATGAATAATATATTATCATAAACATGTCTATGCCAGAGCATAATGCAGTAATACACTGTGACAGAATGGATTACCGGTATATAAAAAAGAGTCAGTGTCCTAACGTTAATTTCCTCTTTGAGGAGTCGTAAGAGCAAAGATTTATGTTAAGTAGCCACTTCCTAATTTAATGTTAGGATGTTACCTGCAGTGAAAATAAATGAAGGAATCAAATAGGCTGATACAATTTATAAGAATACAAAGTTTCTCCAAACATTAATAAAGTAATATATTGGCTTATTGTAATGAAGGATGTAATTTAATTATAATAAAAAGCAGAATTATAAAATATGCATCTATGAAAACACTGAAATCGAATTTTTGTACAAACAATATAGAACATCTTATATGTTTCAGTCTTGACATACAGCAAGGACGGGTTGATGGAAAATGAAGTGCTTATTTTGGCCAATAATTGGAAACAATCACATAAAAAATTACTGCCAACCAATAAAATCCTACTGTCATAAAAATATACTGTTAGTGAATCTATTACTCTGCAGTTTAAGGTTTTAATGAAAACTCTAATGAAAATAATAATTTATGATTTGTGATCTGACTTTGTAGAACATATTAGGTTAAGCCCCTCATTATGATGTTTCCAGGAATCTCCTTAAACATCAGCAAATCTAATTTAATCCTGTTCCTTTGATGGGGATGACCTTTACACCAATATTTTAAGACATATAATTTTACTTTCACAGTAAAGACATCTAATGAATTATAGACTCCCCTTAAGGGTTTTATTTTATGAACAAATCTATGGTGAATCTGATTTTGAATCTTGTTGTTATTTATACTATTCCTCAGCGCAGGAGGACTCAGCCCTTTTATTCAATTATTCACTTTATTGTATTGCATGATACAGATATAGTAAATTAATTTTACATTGGCATTTAAAAAACATGAATTTATGTTCAACATCTATGATGCTGATGTCAATCAACAATTTCATATCTATTCAAGATGCCTCCAAACTGATAACGTATTCAACTACATTTTGGGAATGTGAGTTGCTGATTTAACTTTGAGCTAAGTATGATCTATTGGGGGTATAGATCCTTTCTAAGTCCAAGGTTTATAGGTTCCGTCTTTAAAACTAGAGGGTCAAATTCGGTGGATTCTTCCACCTTTATTACCAAATAATAATATTAAAACTCTTGGAAAAGTACTCATAATTCCCTAAGGTGCTTTAAATGGAAGCTAGCCTGAGGATTAATGGATAGTGCCCCACAACTTCAGATGTCCAAATGTGTATACAGCAGCTCAAACTATTTTTCTTATGCTTTGTTTCCGTTTTTGTCTTATTTTAGATTGCTAGAGTTGACAAAAAATAATTTGTAAACTGATGCCACATCGACCCTTACAAATATAAGTGTTCCAACTAGCAGTACTCAATGTATTCTAAAGCATTATTGCCCCCCCACTTTGCCTGACATAGGATAAATCAATGTAAAAAAACGTATTATGTGTTTCTACTGCTTTTTACTAGATGTAAAAATTAAATAAACCTGTTTCCCATGGAAATTATTAATATGTGTGCCAGAGGCTTAAGCAAAGCATGGCTCTCCACAGTAGCACGTGAGGGGTTAAGTAAATACTCAAGTGCATTCCATGTTGAGCTTAAAGGAAACAGGAGTTGTTTAAAACATCTGCCATTTCACCTTCACTTAACAGAACTCATGTCTGTTCCCAATCATCCAGAAAACAGAAATTATGGCGTTTTATAATGTCTTGACCAAAATGTACAAAGAATGTCAAGCAAAATTATATTCGAGTTTCTACTGATTGAATGATGAATTTCCAGGTGACGACCACATTGGCAACATTCCCAGAGATGGATAATTTCCTATATAGGCTTCATTTATTTTGGAAATACTAAAAAACAAAACATCAAAGCGCATTGTGTGTTTTTTCTATGAAAGGTGTAAGTGTTTAAAATGATGCGTACATACAGATTTTTAGACATTTATACATTTTTCAAGTGCCTAAGATAACATAAAAAAAAAACTTATTTTATAATAGCTCTGTATAAAGGAATAACAACAACAACAATGTTAAGGGGTATGCAGAATGTACTGAGAATCTTCATTTGTGGTTGAATTTTTAAATCAAGGGCTTAGCTAGTAACCATTGAACAAGTGACCTATGAAATGCAGAAAAAAGTCTATTTTAAAGCAAATTATCTTTCTAGAATAAATGGAAGAATTTTATAGAATACCTTTTTTTATATTTACTTTTTTTATTATATTGATCTACAATTGTTTTGAAAAGATTTTAAACAACTTGACAGAGGGTTGAGTCCATATAATGGCCTCCCTTGTTTGATGGTACCATTGGTTGTCAGATACATGGATACTATTTGTTTGGAGATTGATATCCATATATTTCCACCATTATCTCGAGAAAGACCATGCATTCCGGCTTTGACTTGGCTACATAAATTTTTGAGATTGTATCCACATGCCCATCTGTTCAGCGGTTCACTGGACCAGAGCCGTAGGAAGGGTGAGGCGAGAGAGGCACTCACCTTGGGCGCAGCTGTGAGGGGGCCCGCAGTCGCCCAATCAGCAGCTGCAGCCTCCAGGACTAGTTGGGGAGATCACGGATCTCTCTAACCAGCTTAACAGGGCCCCGTGGTGAATCACATTGCTGCCAGCCCCTAAAAAAACAGCTACACGATTGTGCTCTCCCTAACCAGCCCTGCTCATCAGGCGCCCCGTGGGCAGTGCTCACCTAGGCATCAGCACTGGTCTGGAGGTGTCCGATCATAATCCCCCTCTAACCGGCCCAACATTAGGGAGCGCGAGGTCTGCCAACTCAGACCTCGGCTTCTGTTCTCCATAATCACTATGTGTTGGCAAATGATACAGAGCACCGGGATATGATGTCACCCCGGCACTTTGCATCAATAGCCTCCGCCTAGTGATGAGGGAGCACTAAAGCAGAGGCCTGGAGTGACAGACCTCACGCTCCCACCACAGGATGGAAGATAGAAGAGGATGGGGAGAAAGGGGTGTAAGGGCTGTGTATATGTGTGTGTTTGTAAGCTGGTGTGTGTGTGTAAGGGTACTGTGTGTGTGGATAGTGTGTGTGTATGGGCAGTGTGTATGGGCAGTGTATGTGTAAGAGCAGTGTAGGTATTTGTGTTTTTAAGCTGGGAGTGTGAGGGAAGTGCATGTGTATATACGTGTGTATGGACAGGCTTGTGTAAGGGCAGTGTATGTGTATATGTCTGTTTATGGGCACGTGTGTGTAAAAGCAGTGTGTATAGGCAGTGTATGCATATATACGTGTTAATGGGCAGGTGTGTGTAAGGGCAGTCGTGTGTAAGGGCAGTGTATGTGTATACATGTGTTTGTGAGCTGGTGTGTATGGGCAAATAAAACAACCTGGGGGACATAATTTTCCATTCATGCCTCAGGCGCAAAAGGAGCAAGCTACAACTCTGCACTGGAGATTTACAAAATGTGTCCTCCATAAAGTCTACCCGCTATAAATTACATTACTTTCTTTAGAAATTGTTTTGATTGTATCATATTATTTACTACAACAAAAGTATAAAATATGGAAAAATTGTGAAAAAAATTACTTTTTCTATCTTTTACTTGAAAAATCTTTTACTGAATATAATATATAAACGATAAATATATTCTACTATTTGTCCTGAGTTTAGAGAGTTTAGAAATACCCAACATTTTTGGTTTTTTTTGCTGTTTTCTGAGGGATACATTTGGGGCGTGTGCATTTTTCAACTTTGACATCTGGTGATCCACTGCCCATGCCCTATTTGGTACATTTTTGAGCTTGGCCATTTCAGTGTGCCCTAAAAAAACATATATACCCCAGGGTATTTCAAATCCTGATATATTAACTCTTTGTCTGCACACATTTTACAGCTTGCAGTAGTATTTGTTTGTGTATTTTTCCCCACACAAGTACTGTATGAATTTACAGATCCTGGTACATGTTACTTTCACACAACACCCCAATATGTGTTCAGCAACATCTCCTGAGTACCGTGATACCCCACATGCATGGGTTTGTTGGGTTTTTGGGGGGCTAAAAGGCCACATAGACGTGTAGTCATCCTTCTCCCGGTGTTAATTGGGACATTGTTGAACCTGGCCAGTTCAATTTACCCTGTCAAATCATAATTTTTTTTAAAAGTAAACACCCCATGGGCATTTAACATGCCAGTATTTTAACTCTTTCCATGCGAGAATTGTTTTTAAGCTAAATCGCTAATTTTAGGACTTGCTCATATATATATTTTAATCTATTTATTTATTACATTTTTTTGGAACTTGAAGGTTTCCCTGAGTGGTCACGACGCGTCCTGGGGTGGGAGTTCGGCGACACCATTGAAGTTTAGAAGACGATCGTTGATGACCTCCTAAACTCTTTTAAAATGGGCATCTGCCTCCATACAGTGTATGGCGGATGTTGACGCCCCGGGGAGGGGCATTACAGCAACACTGTTTGGAGTCATGACTGTCCTGGTCGTTAACCCTTTGTTTTCAGGTGATGTGCCTGGACCGTCAATTGTCATTAAGGGTTAAACTCATGGCCTACGCAAACTTCATTTCATTCTTCAGTATGGATCAACCCACATAAGAGGTTTAAACATACTTCCTGTATCCAGTATGAATAATCACAGCATAATATATATATTCCTCTAGCTCTAGAGATTGTTTCCATGCTTAGGGCGCATCTGTAAAGTTATTTAAGATTAATATTTGATTGATTTATATAACACCTTCAAATTACACAGAGCTGTACAATGGATACAGCACACAAAATACAACAAAAGTATTTTCTTAATCATTGTTATTAAGATAATGTAAAAAAACATAAACATTGTATAGATATAGGTATGAAATAGTATTACACAGACTTCTTAGTTGCAAACACTGCACTGAGTGAATCTGATCTAGATATTCCAGGATACAGAAATCCAAGAATCTTGTTTTATATGGCATTCCAAGACCCATTGGGTTATTGGTCCATGAATAAAGTTTTTGATACATTTGGTTCCCTACACTGTCCCTTAATGAATTTTTGCAGATTTCAATCAAAGCCTCTTATTAAATAAACAAAACCAATTCAAAGGGTAATGTCCACATTCTTTCTGTGTGATTTACCAACACGTTTTTCATGCAGACCGTGAAGCATCACAAGTTAGAATAACAGTCTGTGGCATCTGCAATTATTGTTTCTAATGATAACATTGTGCAGCTCACATTACAGCACACTGAACTGTCTTTCTTCAGTCTCAATTTCATACTAAAGTTTTTCCCCTGCTCAGTGTATTAAGCTCTTCTCCCAAGGCATTGCATATAGCTGTAACAGTAATTAACAATAATAAGAACTATCGCTTAGGAGTCGCTACTTACACTCTGTTTAATCTCAATGGAAAGGATTACTACAAATATTTACAACAGAACATCTGTATGACTGAGCATTGCAAAAATGGCTTAGCACCAAAAAGTATTATGTAAGCTTTCACTTCGCAAAAAAAAGTAGTCCCATCTCAGTTTATTACAGCTTCCGAATAAAGAAAACCATAAATTAAAATTGTGCACATATTCTTTATAATTTCCAAATTCAGTTGAATGTTGAGAAAGCAGTCAGATTAAAATGATAATCAACTGGGCAGAAGATAAAGAGCTGATGACATTTTTTAATACAAATTAAATTAAATCCACCCCTGTGGATCTTCACCAGTGTCTTTCCATAAGAGTGTAGAGACCTCTTTCTGCTCATAGAGGTCAAATCAGTTTGCATATTCTCTTTTTGTGATGGACAAAGTGTTCTTTTGTAGTTTGGTTAGTAATGTTTTTCAACCAGCTCACTCGCCTCTCTTTTTAGAGCCTACCCTGACCCTAGATTGGCAACCTTCCATCATTGATGGTAAATAAAAATTCCAGATGGAGCTTTTGCAAGCCAGTGTTTTCATAAACAAATACTCATGGACTACTTTATGGTTGGGTTGTATGGATATCTGTACCTAAACACAACCAGGGTATATTCCACTCCTAATTTATTTTTGGTTCTTCAGAAGTAGTTTTCAGAATTACTGCACTAACCTATTTCATTCTAGGTCTCTAAATACACTCAGAACTTCCCTTTCCCCCTTGTCCTTGTCCACATTCTGCCTTCACAATAACATGAACATGAAGTTGGCAGTCTGGAATATAACCAAGCAGCACTGCTCGAATTATTGGGTGATAAGGACAGAAAACAAAGTTTGACTATATTTTATCACAATTAAAGATATATATGGGTGGCCATAATAAATTATTTTGTAGAACAGGCATGTACCAATCTGAAAAATCCCCACTGTCATAAGGTAATTAATAGACCATTATAACACCAGACATATTGTCTACCAAAAAGAATTATTATGAGCCTTAGGAATCATACCTCAGTGATTAATTAATATCATCGGATATACCAGTATGCGTTACCACATGAAAAGACGCCTGGCCAGTGTCGCTAGCTCCTTATATTATCCATTCCTGTGGATGTTTATATGTGTCTCTTTGCTCAAAAAAGGGGAAAAAGAGCTTGTTATACAGTCTGGATAACGAGTGCAATGCTGTTCTTAGGCTGCCAGATGAAGGAAATCATCATGCAACATTTTATGATAACAACACTGATGAAGGTTCAGAAAAGATTCTTAACATATAAGCCTCATATAAGGCAGGGCTGTCTGATATGCATGACAAGTGTGGATTGCTGATCTCTTTCCTAACACTTGGGAGTGATGTGAAGAGTAAGGCCAAACCGAAAACAGAAACTCAATGAACAAACAAAAAATATTTTCCCAAGATATCAACGTTGCTCGCAAAGGCTACATTTTTCTACCCTGTATGGAAGTATGCATTCACTTGCCTAGAAAGTAATGAAAACAATAATTTTCATGCTTTTAATATGACACATTTTTGTAGCAACCTCCCCTCTCTCGGTTAAAGGCGTTCCAGAGCATAGGATGGATGGCCATTTATAAAACTATTAAAACAATATTAAAACAATAAAGGGATACAACACATAAATATGGTTAATACCAGGGTTGCAACACTTCAATATTTGCCAGCCACGGTCTTTGAATATCTCAACTTAAGCACAAGAATCTCAATAAGAAATTCATTAAACTACCTGTTTTCAGTCATGATAATACAGAGTTCCTAGCCATTTTGCCTCAAGTTGTGCAGTGCAGGTTTACACTGTAAAACCTTGCTCATGCAAGGGACCTATACATTCCTGCAGCATATCTACACACAAATGTGCAGTATCTGCCAAATAAATTGTAAAAATTATACCTTTTTATTTTTAAATTCACAATATGCAAATTAAGTATTCTCCATTTTCCTCACTACACCTTTTAGGAAAGACAGTACATCTTTGAGACCCAAATCCCTCTGTCTCTCCTTCCTCCCATGATGTCTCTCTTTTCTATAACTCCAAATATGTGTTGGACCAAATAGTCACAATCTTAAGCATATCTACAACAGAAAATATGTTTATAAATAGTGCATTTATTAGTATCATAATGTGATTTCCTTTACCAAATATATTAATTAAAAGCTCTATCAAACGTCCTGCCTCTAGGACACAGATGTAACGAAATCCACTAAAAAAGTCTCTCTATGAAACATTTCAAATGTTGAAGGTAAGAGGTAACATTTTGATGTTATATGTAGAACAAGTAATCTCGTCAAAATAAAGTCGCATTAGCCCAAGAGAAAATAAGTTAAAGAAGGTAAGTTTTATCAGGCCAACAAATATAAAGAAAATGCCAGAAAAAAACAAACAAAGGTGCACACGCTTTCAGGACCACAGAGGTATTTTGTTTCCATCTGAAGAGAAGACCTCTAAGATCTTGAAAGCTTATTCAACATTACATCTTTTTCTATGTTTGCTCAATAAAAGATTTTTTATGCTTCGTACAGGATACAGGACCTTGTCTGAGGGAAGCTACTGTTCATAAGAGCAAGTAAGAGGACACTTCTTTCCCTTGCTTAGGTTTAAGAAAGGAATTCTGAGGTTTCCCTAAATAACGGTGAAAGGCCTGTGTAGGAGAAACTGGGATTTTATCCAGTTGTATACACAATATATTATTTGGTCTCATATCTGTAGATGTTTGTGATTAGTCAGCTTTAGACAAAGTTGTCTTGGGTCTACATTTTACTCTGTGAATAAATACACAGGGTATTATCAGCAGCGTGTTCTAGGGACGGATTGCCCTACTTGGCAAACCAGGCTCCCTGGTTTCCAGTTGCTCAATGGGCAGTTTTCTGATTATCCTAGCTGGCCCATCACTCTATGGAGGACTGCGTCAAGGTGGCCCCTTACTTATCAAGTATACTCTAATATATAGAACCAAAATGTTGGGAAATTACCGGTACATCATATAGTAGCGCTCTGTTTCAAAACATTGAAAGGTGGCCATGCAGGAGCTGTGATTTTGGCCAGCCGGTTGGTCATGTGGGATTCCATTGTCTGAAAAGTGCCACAGAGGTACAGCTTAGCAAGACAATGCATGAAAATTGGGAATACCATATATTATATATATATATATATATATATTTACTCACAGAGTCCATTGCACACCATTCCAAATGTTCCAAGCCCGGTGCTAGTAACCAGCAGTTTCCATACAAAACACTTTCAAAGGATGGTCAGCACTCCAGGTCTTTAAATTGACAATTTCTCTTTATTCAAATTCAAGTCAA
>VKOC01003694.1:0-20080 GCA_009364415.1 Spea multiplicata
ACAAGGTCTGATATTTTTTTTTTTACACGCGGGGATTGGTAACTGTGATGAAGGAACAATTTTAGGGGAAAAAAAGACGTGATTCATGCTAGTGGTCAGAAGCCGAGTCCACGTGCATCACTCTTGTGTTCAAGCGCCACCTAGTGCACATGTAGTCTTCTTGCACAACTATGACGTTACCAACATGCCTTGGGTAAAAAGCTTTCAAAATTGATTCAATACAATTCATGAATGACTGGTTACAATCTTGTTTGAATTAATTTTGTTTTACCTTCCCAAACAGTAGTATCTGTGTAGCAAGTAACATACAGGTTTTAGGCTGCTTCAGTAAACAGAGAAACTTTTCCTGCGCTGTGTATAACCATGAAAATGAAGCCGATCCTATCACATTGAATGATTTTTATTTTTTTACATTTTCCATAGACAGTGTTGCGAATATGGGACTGCTTATTCTATGAGGGATCAAAGATTATTTTCCGTGTGGCCTTAACACTAATCAAGCATTACGAAGCATTCCTGTTAGAAGCCAGAAATTTTCCTGACATTTGTGAGAAGTTCAAAGCGATTACTAAAGGGAAATTTGTTACAGAATGCCACGGCTTCATGCAGGTAAAATATTTATATATTCACACACATATATGCAGGGGCATACTGTAAAGATGTGTTATTAATAGAACAGAATAAACATTTACAGTTACCTTTTAATGTATTTTGTGCTGATTTTTATGTTTGCACTGGCAGTAAACTATGAATCGCCAAAATATTTTACGTTCTTTTTGGATAAACAGCGTGGTTAATACCCCTGCTGTGGCCGGCATAATATACTTGTGTATATATTATTTTAGCCTAGCATGAAGTTCCACTCTCTGGTGAGAATTTAATCTTAGAATCATGTTTTTGTTAGAGATTCTTTGGAGTGTATATTCACTGGGGTGTGTGTATGCATATGAGTGTGTGCAGAATATCTATATGTATATTTATATATATTAATAAATAATTACCATTAATAAATATGGGTTATTAGATATAATAGATATATTATTATAACTATAATATATCCGGATTGGCCCAATTTATAGGCCGCACCCTTAAAATACATGTATTCCTGTTTTACCATTCCACCAAACTTTAACGTTTTTTTGTATCTATTAGGCAGTTATATACAAACAGAAAACCAATAGCCATTTTAAGCTCCCCCTTAATTCATAATGCCCCTTTGCTCCCCAGATATGCCACTATGCCACCCAGATATGCTTTACGTACCACTATGCCACTCTGCCTCCACAGATATGCCACTCTGCCTCCACAGATATGCTTTATGCCCCCTGATATGCTTTATGCCCTATAAATACCCCCATATATAGCGCTGCAGGGAAGCCTCCTCTCTGGCAGCCGACGAACTGCGTTATGCACTCAGACAACCTCCGCTGCTGTTGGCACCTCTGCTGGGGCTTATGTGGTGGAGCACTGGAAGGTCATGTAATGCCGGCGCTCCTTCATAGAAGCCCCGGCAGAAGTGCTGACACCAGTGGGGGTTGTCTGCATCATGCAGACGTCCACCGACTGCCAGAGAGTAGGATCCAGGTCCCCTGCAGCGCTGCGGGGGATCATTTAGCAGAGCTAAATGGAAAAGAAAAAAAAAACACCTGCCTAGCAGCTGCAACTGCATGTACTGGGCGTTGGGTGATAGGAATTGCGCACGACTGCGCTAAACCTCAATTATAGGCCTACAATCGGGCCAATACGGTGTGTGTGTATATATGTGTGTGTATATATAAAGATATTTGACAATGTGTATTTTATTGCAGAGAATCTTTGTTGAACCTGGAAGTCTATCTCGATCTACTATTACCAAACTCCGAGAAAAACACAAGTCGACACTACTCACTCAGGAATAATTCAAGAAATCTGATCTTCGTGACATTATGAATGACACATTCCATTATTACGACTGTACAGATTAACCCCCTACAAGGATATGATACAAAACATGTTGTAGGATTGACCATGAGGGGGGAAAGGATATCACTGACTGTTAGCCGAGACCAACCCACCTGCCTTTAAGTGCTTAATACTTTTTGTACTGTACTTTAGTAGAAACTATATTTTGTGATTTTGTAAATTTACTTGAAGCATGTAAATTTAATCTGTTAAGACTTGTAAATCAGATCTATATTAAAATATTTATTTCCAATGTTATTTCCTGTCCTGGCAGACTGCAGATTTATCAAATATATATTCACTGTACACAATACATAAAAAAAACCCAAACACTTATTTTATTTTTTTTTTTACTTTACCATTTATTCACTAGCTTATGTAAGGTAAATAGACTTTATATGAGGGGCCAAACCCAGTGGGTTTGCACGCTCTTGTGCATTATATACGTAGCTCTTGCCCTTTAAAACGCAGTTCCTGCTTAATATCAATCTGAGGTCCACAAACTTGAAAGATATTGAAGGATTGATCAAAACAAGAAAACAGAATGGGTGTCCAAAGCAATTTTAATTTCTGAGCCCCAGCTGAGATTTTATGCCATACAAGGGACAGACAACTCACGATAAGAGGCAGTAGATCAGAAAAGCTCAGCAAACTACCAAAGTAGTTCATGTGGTATAAGGCTGCCAAAGATCTCGACAAAGTGTAGACTTGCATGGCCTGCTTCCCATAAAATCACTTCCCCTGTGAGCTGCATACAGGACTGAACTCTCCCAATTGCCAAGAACCTGGTGTACAGCGCTGTGGAGTATGATGGCGCTATATAAAATAAATACCATCAACAGTAAAAGGGACGAAGCTAGCCCTGCTGTGTTGAATATGTTCTCCTGCAGAAGATGTGAAATTCCTCAGTACGGTAGTTAATGCTAAAAGGAAGATCATCAGTATCTACTGCCCTGTCTTGTGCGAAGGTCATTCCACTCGTACATATCGGTATTGTTGCATTAACTAAATGTATAGAAAGGGTCATCATAACATTTGTTGACCTGCAATCCTTTGTGATCATACGTTGTAGTTTAGCTGTTGATCAGTTCCTGATGTACTCCTTTGCCCCTGTGGGATACATACGGTGTATAAACAGTCACGCAACTCTAGTTTTGCCTTGGATCTGTAGCTTAAGCTTTAAGTAAATTATGTATATTTCAGAATACTCCCACATGACTAAATTAGTAGACTTGTCCCTTTACAATCAATACAGACACACGTCTTAAAAGCCTCCCAATGCATCTCCGTGAAATTATGTATCGTTTGTGTGGAGAAGAGGATTGATGTGACATGTTAATAAAAATCAATAACCATTTTAAAGAAAACCATGTATTTATTAGCATTGTTAAGGCAATGCAACACATTTAAGTATCCAACCCCAACCAGGCTTAAAGCTAGCCAGTCAGCATATACATATCTATACTGTACATATGTGCAGAAAAATACCATCCAAACTTAGAACATTAATAAAAGGAAAGAATGCAATATTTCAAGGGACAAAAACAAAACTCATGAACTGCCACCCGTTTTAGAAAATTAACGGCTCTGGAAAAGCAGAGCATCAGGAACAGCAAACAAGACGTCTCCACTATTGCATTGTTAATGCCCTGCACGAGCGGCATTGCATTTATTACTGAATTAGAGTAGTAGAAGCATTGGAATCTAAACGAGAGAGAAAATGTATTAAAAAAACCCAAAACACTACAACCAGGTGCATTTAGTTCGATGTCAGTAATTCCGACATGCAGATCGGGCTGTGATGCTTACTCATTGCAGGTAAGAAATTCCCTTTATGTATGAATGTCTGAATGAGCACAGTGCTTTTCAACACCTCTGTAAAATATCGCATTCACTTAGAACGCTAGTGGATCATTTATTCAGGGGGAGTGGTGGCGAGGATCTTGAATCCTAAATGGTCACGTTCTTTATGTGCACTTACCATTCTTTTTCTGCCAGTCTTTACAGCCGACGATAGATATACCTCTTTACGCATTGGGATGGCCTCGAGAGCATTGTGCTGATGTAAAGCACCGCGGAAAGCTCGGCTTTCGTAAGGTATTGTAAAGCGGAAAGAGGTTTTTGTCTGTGATGCCCAGAGACAAACTCCTCACGCTCTCCAAGACGTCAACGGTAAAGCGGAGCAGCAAGCACTGTCAGAAAAAGTTCAGTGCACATAACAAAACTACTTCTTCAGGAGATCAACGAATGCCTCTTTAAGAGCAATAAACGTGTTTTTTTTTCTACTTCGATAAACCATTTTAAACACAAAAATTTGAGCATCATAATTTCAATTAAAGATCTCAGTGCATAGTCAACATATGCAGTAACATTAAAATAACAGAATATCTTATTAAGCGGTTTGTGTGATGTTGTGCTCACACAGATTAGTATCCCGAATCAAAAATGCCTGTTCACAGCAATCTTCTTGTTGATATAATGGGAAATTTACAATGGGTGGGGTATCAATTATATTGTTTGATATCCAGCATGACTTCTCTTCCTTCCGACGAGATAGGCGATCAGTACAATCAGAACAAGTCCAGCCAGGGCAGCACCGACGACGATCGGCACCAGCATGCTATTCTCATCCAGAGCGCACTCCACAGCTGGGGAACAAAGGAGACGATATTATAATATTCCAGATTTTATCTACTAGTCTCGACATTCACATTGGGTTAAATAAGACATTCCAAGCAAAACACTTTTTTTTAAAGAATATTTAGTGTTCAGTTTTTTTTATCTTATTTTAGACATCCTTTTTTCAGGGCATGTACGTACACGGAAAAAGAGGAGTCTTGATTAAACCAGCTTACAGTACAATTGCAATATTAGAAAGGGTCTGTTTAAATGCTGCATAACATACAATGATCCCTACACAACAAGTAACCTAATGCTGGTGAAGATAAAACGATCGCTGCTTACCAGGTCCAAATGAATTTCCGCTCACGCCAAAGGGCTGAATTTGAAGGTTGTAGGTGTTCAGTGTGAATTTGCTGGTGATTTCAAGAGCTTGTTTAGCATTGCACTTGTAGGACTTACTGGCTGTAGTCTGAAAGTACGTCAGGCTATTATTTGCCACTTCGAGCTTGGGAACTGCACACAGGAAAGCAGGATTAGATTGAAACTTTCCAAATTTAAGGCATGAGCTCGCAAACTCAAAAAAAATACCTTTTGAATCTGCTGGCAGGGTTGTGTTCGCTGCTACACCGCTAAGGTAATATTTACCGGCACTGGAATTCTGTAACAAAAATGGGAACTCCTGTGAGATGAACATTTAAAGGGATACTACCAGCAAAACTCAGATTTAACTTGCTGCAAATTTTAAAATAAATATAAAATACTTGTGCACATTCATAAAATTTTAGTAATCAGCCACAATACATCAAAATACACAATTAAATATATTAAATAAAAACATACAATATTAATTAATAAATGAATAATAAAAATAAAATTAAACTAAACTAGCAAGTAAAAACATTTCATACGATGGCCTGTAATTTTAATTTGCAAATAAACGCAAAGTATTGTATGACAGGGGCACAAATTGTAGGTTTTCAAGTTTCTCATTCAAAGAGAGCCCATTGGTACGCAGCACACACATATTTTACTTTATTGCTTTGAACAATGTTTGAACGTGTTTCTAACTAGGATGAACGAGACGCGGCGTTCTTCTTACCGATGCAAACTGAAGGGAGAGCTGCACAGCATCGGATGACAATAATATGATTGCTGAAGTATTTCCACAGCTTCCACTCACGTTAAAATTCTTTCGATCAATATTGAAAACATACAGGGCATCCTAAGAAAAAACAGAAGTGTGTTTTACTTAATGCGCTGAAATATTTGCTGTAAAATACTACACAAGCCCGGGAAAAAAATTGTGTTGAGAAACTACAGAAAAATGGTCTAAAGCTTGATTGGCATTTCCCCCAAACGCTCAGCAGCTGCCTACTGTTTTTACAAAAAGTATCTGCTTGCTTCACAATTCACAGAACCCAATAAGAAGGAGGGAGACTTAATGCAAGCCCAATACGGCCACAGCGTGAAGGGTCCCGTAGCAAGGGATGGTACGTTTGACAGGGTAAGACAGGTTTTGTATGTTCTTTACGTTTACCCTTCTTGTATTTAGTTTTTATAAAGACATGAAACGCATTGTTCAGTAACCAGTGATCGCTACCCACTACACCATGTCTGATTACATTGCTTCAGATGCGAGTTGCACACCTTGTCATCATTTTTAGTGTAGGTGACGTTAAGCTGCAAGCCCATTTTCGCTAGTATGCAAGGTCCAGATGTCCCATTAACCATGTAATCCCCCGCTTCGGGGGGCGTTGGTACAAACGGTGCACTTGTCGGTGCTGCAGTCGTAGGTGGTGAAGTAGGGACAACATCCTCGCTGCACAAAGTGTCTATGAGAAAGAATAAATAATTAAGTAGAGACATTTTACAGTCTTGCAAACACACATGTATTTCACATGTTAATGCTAGAAAGACATTACCCCAGGAACATTCTGACACGTCTCCATGTAACATGTATGCCATACACATACACAGTGTATTAACATGATAAGGAGCACAAAACCCCAAAGCATTCTATAATGTGTTAATGTCGGCCCTCCTGAAATCCCCACTCGGATACCATGTAGAAAATTAATCGTGAAAGCATCGGACTATGCCGCACACAAGCTTACCCTTTTCACTATAGTTATTTTGCTTTAAAAAAGCTTCAATCTTTACATCATGAAAGGTTGCATTGACAGATCCCATAGTGATGAGGTGTGGATGAAAACATCTATAGAAAGTGTTCATCTCAGCAGATATGGCAGAATTGTTTGAGGATACTTCTTTGGTCACTGAAAGAAAAGAACACATTGAAATAGCCTTTCATACTACCTAATAGTTTGCATAGTTAAGCATCTGATAAAAATATTCTAAACAAATCCCATCTTACCATTTTCAGTAGCATTAGGGAAAATACTCTTGTCTGACAAGTTGTAAGCAAACACTATTTCTGCAACTTGATAGCTCGACGCCGTTTTTGTGAAATTTATGCTCAGGGAGTGATTTCCGCCGAAGCTGATGGCTAAAACCGGCGCTGTGCCGTTTTCTTTGCCACAAGTGCTTCTTGGATCCACTGCTGCATTTGATGGCAGGTCAAACGCAGCTTTTTCCTTAAAAAAAGAAAAGCAACAATACCAAAAACAATCATTTCTTGCACTGAACAAACAACTTAAAATACATCCGAAACCAATAAGCATTAGGATGCATTCATGTTAAAGGATCTCTGAGAATACTGTCCTGAAGAACGCTCCAAATTTTAATTGATAGGCAAGAGTCTTTGGCTATACACATCATGTCAAGGCATAAGATGTCCTGTCCAGGCATCTGGCAAGGAAAGGGTTAAGCCCAGTATGTGTATTTTTTTTAGTGTTTGACCCAGGGGTATACATGATATTGTGTGATAATCAGTCCATAAAGTGTTAACACCAGTCCTAGGCCGTAAATGGAATGAGTAGATAACATCACCAGAGCTGGATTTAGGGCATCTGCTCTGTGGGTGACGCAGGGGCCACAGACATAACATCAAACACGGAGAATTCATGTATGGATTGTTAGAAGGCTCAATGTGAATATCTATTTACAACGCACAGGTTTTATCCAGCATGCCCAGGGAGATGCGTTTCTGTCATGAATGGCTACTTGAGGAATGTGATGATGACTAAATTACGGAGGTGGGCTGTAAATAGCATGTCAGGGGAAGCCTAATGTATTTTATATATACGTGTTGTGTGTGTATATATATATATATATATATATATATATATATATATATATAACGTGTAAAGTGTGCACTAGTGTCGCAGACAGGTGTGATTGAGTGGACAAAAAACGGCCAAACCTCAGATTCTTCCAGGTAATTCTTCTCTGGCCTCTTGAACAAACATAGGTTATTTAGACAATCTGGTACTAGAAAGGACTCATACACTGGTACATAGGGATTCTTGGTGTTTCTCTCCAATTGTTTTATGGACCGTGCTGGCCGAGTGTCACGTTTTTGCTGCAGTCATTTTATTTTATATAGGCACCATCATATTCCGTAGCACTGTACAATGGGTAAACAGGACATAAGTGGGGGGGGCCCGCTTAAAAAGCTTCCAATCTAGAGGTCGTTCTCTAGATGAACTCCCTGAACATTTCACAAAAAGGTGCAGGATGGATTTTAAGGGTTCATTTGGTGGTCGCTGGGGAAGTAAAATGTAACCAGGAATTTGTTGTGTCATAACCTTTCACTCCCATGTTCTTTCCCACTTTCTCAGCCGGGCCCATAGCCCTCACCTGTGACAGAACCCTAATATTGTAAAGTCTGATGTAATCTCTTTAAGTGGTCAGTGAAGAAACTGTGCAATTCTTTCTGCTACGAGCAGGCATGCTTAGGGAAGGGGAAAAAAACACAACGCTTTTCCTACTGACAACGTTGGGGATCACCTGTTGAAAAGGCCCTCAACACCTGTTAAAAAGGCCAGCATGCCTTCAATTAGTCAAGATAAGTAGAGTATATAAGACCTGTAAGAATACGTTACCTGTTTAGCGAGAGCAGTGTATTCCACTGTAAAATTGATCAAAATGTCAGCAATTATGCAGGTGTTACTTCCTTCTTTCACTTCAAACCGAACAGAGGATGCAGAATGAAAACAACCTGCAAGAATAAACAGGGACATTCTTTACTTTTCTTATTTGCACTTTTTAAAATACTGGTCTATTTTTGCGGTAAAAAAATAGTAATAAGTAATACTGTATTATCCACTCAACATACCTGGATATATAGCTGCAATATAAACAGCAGAATTACAGTCAGATAAAAAAAAACAGGAACATCATCAAGCGTGTGGTCAACTTTGGGGTCAATTGCTTCCTCGCGAGTCTCATGTTCTGAGTGTACGTTACTCACAATGAACACCAGGTGGTGCGAAAGCCTTTGCTGCTAAACCCTATCTTTGGTAGGTACGATGCATTCGTTTACAGATGGAATGAGCGTCAGTCAAAAAGCGGCAAAGAATAGTAATCGTAAACGTTATATTAAAACAAGATTTTGCGCATGCACGTGGTGTTGCTTATGTACAAGGTGGAAAATAAATAAGTAAAAAGGTGGCTATTTGCTTCATTCACAGCTTCTGGGTATTACACCCTTGCAAGAATGTTTGATTTGTGATATAACTGGAAATATGTCTTTTTAAAGGTGTAAGAAGAAAGCATTGTCTGTCTGGTGTAAATGTGTGCATTTTCTTAAATCTTAACAGATGTTATTTAGTTTGAATAATAATAATGACAGATAATTAAATGCCTCGCTGCTCGTACACAGACAGTAACTGGTCAGGGATAGCAGCTTGTACAAAGCATTATCCTTTTCCTTCCAGACACTACTTTATGTCTTTCACAACACCGATTACATTTGTATACTTGCTTGATTTGTGCGTTCGCATGCTAACCCGTAAAATAAATTGCAGAAGGCGAGTGTGCTGCACTGCCTTATGGGAAACAATAGAGTGTACGGACAGCATCATCACGCACAGGAAGATGGCAGCACCCGTGGTATATACACTACCGTCCAAAAGTTTGGGGTCACTCAGCTGTTTTCATGGAAAATAAGGACATTTCTAGCTGTGTAATTTGTGTAATTACAAAAGGGCTTCTAATGATCAATTAGCCCTTAAACTTAAACTTGGATCCAGCTACAACATTAACAACATCTACTCTGTATTTCTGATCCATTTCATGTTATTTTAATGGACAAAATTAGCTTTTCTTTAAAAACAAGGACCGCAGTTTTTATTTTAAACAGTAGTAAACTATACATTGGACTGGTACTGGTGTACTAACTAAATGTGAGAGTTGGGGAAGAAAGGGGGTCCTTTGATGAGCTCTCACTTTGGTACACATGTTTTGTATATGCTCAGCAGATCTTAAAAACAATATTTCCCAATTCTTCATTGATGCCGGCAATCTAGAACAGAACCCCTTAAAGAGAGCGCATACTAAAACCCAGAGATGTTTTAGCAGCATCCGATGTCAGGCCCTCCCAAACTAAACACTGTAAAGTCACGCCGGACATTGCTTCTTCGCTATAACAATATAATACACTGGACTAATATCATATAACCAATATATGCCGTTTGGAACCTGGTCTATTCAGCTATGGGTTCAAGAATAACCCCCTCGCTTTGTTAAAATGTAACAAACTGCAGAAAACAAAGACCTTTATCTATACTCCAGACTGCAGCGAGTCCTATGCACTGTAACATTGTCGTAATGATACGATCATTTTGCAAGACGTTGCGTAACTTATTTTCCTCTTTAGGTGCAATGTTTCCTTTACACAGGGAAAGGTACAAAGGCGGTATTGTGTTTCAACCTGCAGCGGTCACATGACCCGAAACCTTCAGCCCATGCAACAAACAGGTTTATGAAGCGTCACGTGGGCCCGCGCCTGCAAATATTGTGTTACATTAACAGCTCGGGGAAGAAGTCTGAAGGGCCGCGACTTAGAACACAGAGCCGATCGGGCGCGCTACAGATAAGAGCGCCACAAAACCACAAGTCAGATGTTATCCAAGCAGCAGGTTTTATAGTCTGCAGAAGCCCGTTCCCTTCACATCAAAAGTAATATGGACGTCTCCTGTGCCGCCA
The DNA here is from genome assembly GCA_009364415.1 of Spea multiplicata. NCBI lineage: Eukaryota > Metazoa > Chordata > Amphibia > Anura > Pelobatidae > Spea > Spea multiplicata. The sequence goes on from VKOC01003694.1 coordinate 10,672, forward strand.
GTAACTAAACAGAATCGGCCAAGTCACTGATCTTATTATGTTTTATTCATATAGCAGCGGAGCGCTTCTTACAATACATATATTAATGGGGTGTGACAGGACAAGACCTGACAGACTAAGACAAACGGATACACCAGCTCCACAGGGTCCCGCAAGCATGGCGGCTGCTCCAGGATCTCTCACAGACCTTAAAAACTCTGTGTAGGTTTACATCCAAGGAGACAAAGAGGTTGCGACACACCGAAGGCCGAAGCTCTATAACATAACTGCTGTGCGAGCGGCCCGTGACTTCCTGGTTGGCTTACAGCCAGAAGCCCGGTGCGATGATCTGCGTATAACACACGTCAGTTATGAGGATAATCGGATCCTGACTGAAAGTAACACGGGACGTCTCTCTATTAGATGCATATTTGCCTTGGGGGGGGTGACGCAAATCATCAAAACCGACCGTCACATTGCGTCTGTGGCTATAAGCCAGACAGCGAGGTAAATCCCACCGCTAGAGATGTATTAAAGCAGACAAATCCCATGCAGGAGAAAGATCAGGGCTAAATTACTTGTCACGCGCCATGCACACTATTATATATTGTATTGCATAGCGCCATCATATTCCATGGCACTGTACAATGGCTATGCATTGCATAACTACAAGTAGTCCATAATTACTTATAGACGGGTTTACAGGGTGGGAGATTTGCAGCGTTTAGGCTTTCATTCTCTCCCTCAGGCCCAATAAAGTACAAAGCCTCCCCCTCTGACAGCCTGACGTCCCTGCCAATACCGCTCGGCTGTCACCTTCCCATCTGCCCGGCCTGTCACGCACACGGCATCCTCCCTCAGACCAGGCACCGATACCGCCCTTTGAGACGTCCCCAGGCCCCGGTATGAAAACTCCCCAGCGGCCGCTATAACCCTGCGCCAGGATAATAACAGCGCCTTACCGAGCACAAGGAGTAAGACAGCCGCCCGCCCGCACTCGCCGAGCCTCCTCTCTCCGTCCGCCTGCACCTTCTTCATGGTCGCCGGGTTCGTCGGTTCCGCTCGCCGACAGGACTGACTGTCACTGGAGAGGGGGGATGACTCGCGCTGCAGTCGGTGCAATGAGTATCGCGGGAGCGCTGCTGTACACAGGGGCGAAGCTCCTCTCACAGAAAAGTCATGTGAAGTGACGTCACTGGATCACGAGGAAATAGCCTTTTTTTTCGTTTGCAATAACTTTATAAACAATTACAGAACATGACTTGAATTGTACATTTATAATAATTTATATTGATTTATTTATCAAGTATTTTACCAGGATGGATACATTAAGATTTATTTCTTTTTCAAGTATGTCCTGGGTTCTATCTCTGCCGTATAAATCGTAATATTATTATATCACTGAATCACGGGACAAAGGGAGTGGGGCCACTCACTCTGACTCTGCATGACCCTGGCCTGCAGCATTGGGCTCTAGGCTACCCGGTACAGATGCTGGGTAGTTTTGGATCTCATTCACAAGCGTTTAGGCTGTGTGCCTTAGACATACACAGGTAAAACGCAATGCTGCCTGTACACAGTGTAATGCAGGATGCAATCGCAGTATTCTTATGGGTCAAACAGACCCAAATTAGACAGGACAGGTCCCTAAAAAAAGGGACTGGTAAATTCAGGACTGTTGGCAGGTATGGTCTAAGCATATGGGTGAACTGCGGAACATAAATCATGGAGGTTATTAGAGCCCCGGGGATGACTCAGTGCAGCTACCCCAACCACATTCTGCTGGATCCAAAGTGGCAAGTAAGTTTGCTAAGGAGGCCGGTTACTAGGGGTTTTTGATCTCCCCAACCTGCCCATGGAGCAGTAGCCCACTGGGGAGCCTGAATGTCTGCTCCTAACTACACAGTGGGCTGCGGTATGTCCGGTCTAGACTAGTGCTTTAACTGTAGATTCAGGGCTGCAATATTAAAGTTTGAAAATGTGGGTGATGGATTTCAAGGCTGCCTTGCAGTACCACCTATAGCACCGACGCTGGCAGCCTTTGGTCGTTGGGAGTTTGGTGAATGTGAATTAACCGTAGGCACAATACAGTGTTGCCCAATAAATCACAACACAAGAAGTACAAGGTCTGTGTCAGTTTACACTGGCTGAAGACTGATACATATATTGCAAGTAAGGATAACTAAAATACCAACCATACCATGACACACGTCTGCAGACATTTACCCACCTTAACCCTCTTAAGGACAACCCATTAAAGACAACACATTGTGAGCCTGTAAATGTCCAGGCTTTGTCTTAAAGATCCTTTTGTTTAAAGGATCTGTGAAGTGCTGCTTGGTAAATTACATTCTGGTACCCATTGACAACTCACCTGTTAACAGCGTTGACGCTGTGGTACCCATCCATACCATTCATACCAATAACCTAGCAGTGCAAATGTACAAAATAGTTACTCCAATAACGTCCTCACAAAGAAAGACGCAAGGCCTATTTCACTGAGCGATTGACCGACTGCTAGCCGGGTGGTAGTACAATAAAAAAAAATATGCCAGACATTCCCATCACTACTGATGAACGTGTTAAGTGTTCACTATAATGTATAGCCTGCCAGCATATAAGGTGATCTATACAGCAAAGAACCTGTAACCTCTGATGGAACGCTTATATGACTCTCCCTCTTCTACTATGTTGGTCCATCAAAAGAAATGACCTTTGGCTAACGGTACCATCTCTCTAGTGCTAATGTAAGCTACCATAAATTGCACCCCTCTTGTGCTTATGAGAACCAGCCATCTGTTGGCACAATATAAGCATCTGATGGAAAAACTAAATAATGATGAAACAGGTGATATGAGATCATGCTTGTCTATATACGTTTATTAGAGGTTGCTCTACAAAGAGCCAATGCACAATCGTTAGCAATAGCACCATAGTAATGAGCATACTGTGACCTTATCACGCAGGTAAAGGAAAACTTCTGATGATAAAACCTTACGGTCAATAGACTACTCAACATGGACAAAGGTCACGTATATACATAAGTAAAATGTCCCATTAATTATTATCTGTTTAGTTGTTATCCATATATTTCTCATTATATGAGAAACCAAAGAGGGAAAACTGTACAATATAGTGTTTTCTAATCAGATAGTACTTGATATCCACAAATAACAGTCCGGGACTGGCCATCTGGAACACCGAGCAAAAAGTTCTGTTGGCCACTGGTCGACAGCGCCACACACTTGTCCAGCTACCACGCATACCCAGCCGTTGGCCACAACTATGTCATCAGGTGGCTGCTGGCCTTAAAGTGCCAGGGCCATCACGGAAAAATAATGAATAAATATTTAGGAGTCTAAGTTAAAATACAGAATGGTAGTTACTAAATCTAAAGCTTGAATCTGTAAGCAGATATCACTATAGTACACATAAGGAATGGTCATGGTACAGCTTATATTTAAAACAAGATCTGTCATGTCCTATATTATACACTCTGATAATAATCTGGATCAGAACGGTGGTATATGATGTCATTATTGTGGTGTTCTGCTTCAACGGAGCTGGATACTCGGACCGACTACCTCTGCTGACTTGTGCTCCCTTAGCCTGGGACAACACACTTTCCCCGGTTTCCCAGTCACTAGCCGAGACTCAGTGTAGGGTATAACCAAAATGATTTATTTTCAACACACACATGGCTGGATACATCCAGCAAAACACACATTAACATAAAAGAAGATATTGGGATACAAACTGCCTCCTTAATCTGCCTCCAAGGTTTGGCCAGGGTATGTAGTGGTGGAACTGGGGTGGGGGGGGAGTCTGACATTAAACTAAAACAATGGTGGCCACTCCCTGGTTGCAGATCCTGGCTGTCCGCCGGAGATAATCCCCTCAGCCAGTGATGGGATGATATACTTCTGGGGATAGACACAGAAGTTATTACACCGAGATAGTGCTTACTCCAGACGAGTAGCTGATACGGAGATTCCTATAGTTTTGTGGAATTTTGCACCTACTCCAGTAGGTGTAGTAACACTCTATTCAGAATTCTCACAATGGGAAGCTATGTAAACCGCATTTATTCTAGTTCATAAATGACTCATGACTAATTAAGAGGTGTGATCACGGCAACCATGGGGATTGTTGTTGTGGTAAAAGAGGAGCAAGTAGCAACTATATAGAGTTAACTATAGAGTTAGTGTGGATTTGGATGCTAATAGGACTTTCTTGAACGACAATGGGGCCATGAGCAAACCTTCATAGAGCAGATTTCCAAAGAGACAATCTGGTTATCATATGATAGCTGTGTGGGCCCTTCATTTTTTATTTATTCAGATACGTTACACATATGCAGTTAGTAGCACAACGTGTACCTCGCTGCAGAACGTACGTTTATGTGTTTTGGCCAAAATAAAACAGAATTATTTACCAGGCTGTATATTTGGTAAAGGAGACTGGCAAGCTAATTATGGCTGATCTTTCTGTTACCCATGCAGCTCTAATAATAGTTGAAGGGAGACCTTCTGGGAGACTACATTAGCCAAAAGAGAAAAGTGAAACAGAAAAAGGGAAGTAGTGGGAGCTTTGTGGTAAAGAAAAGAGAAGAAATGGTCATCATTCAGTAAAAGGTTTTAGTTGGCGTGACTGTGAATAAGTAAAGAATGAACAGGCAAATGTAGCACAGAGGCCGTGTGTTGTGAGTCAGCGTAAGTTATCAGCACAACCAGCCACCATGGTAAAAAAAAAATAGGCGAGTCAGGCTTTTGAAACATAATGGAATATCTATTATAGTATTTTTTTAAGGCCAAGACCAAGAACTGTTTTCTGAAGGGCAAAGAAAATCCATTCATCACAGACACGCAAATTATAACTGAATGCAAATAATTCAAAGAGTTTCATCATATACAGTTACGTTTGGACATTGACACAAGCTTTGTTATAAACTCAAGTTAAATCAAAAATAGAGGCTTAAAGTGCAGCTTTCATTTGAGGGTAATTCACATCCAAATTGGAAGAATGGTTAAGTAATTACAGATCTTTAATATGTCCTCTTTTTCAAAAGACCAAAAGTAATTGGACAATTGAAACTGTTTTATGGACAGGTGTGAGCTATTCTTCATTATTTCTCAGGTGAGCATGTTAAAGGTCTGGAGTTGATTGGAGGTGTGAAATTCACAGGTTGCTGTCAATCAAGACAGATGAAACCAAGATCAGAATGATGGGAAGGAAAAAGAGTTGGAAGAAGGGTTGGAGCATCTCATGATCCGAAGCATACATTTATCTGTAAATCACGGTGGAGGCAGTGTGATGGCATGGGCATACATGGCTTCCAGCGACTTCACTCATGTTTATTAATGTTGTGACAGAAGCATTCTGAAGTGTATATCTTCTGCTCAATAGTGTATAGAGATATGCTGTCAGACCTAAGTGTATTATGAAGAGCTGATCCATTTGAGCTTTGTCTGCACCAGCATCTTGTCTGCATACTACCATCAGTGAGATTTCTTGCTGTTGGAGATGCCGCTCAGAATTGGCCCTTCAAAATGCACAGCGAGGTCAGGGACTTACCTATACAGTAGGGTCAGACCTGGGTATTGGCAAACAAATAAACCTATGTGCAAAGCTACCAGTAGCCCTAGGGAAATACAATCCTATATTTTATCTCAATGAGTGGACAGAGGAAAGAGTTAATCCTTAACAACCCTTATAAATATTGTTTTGTCAATATGAACAAAAATATGCACTGGGCATGATGATATGAGTTAGTTATGATAATTAAAAGGGATCCTAACTTGTTATACAAACTCAGACGAGTGGAATGCTGCCACGTGACTCAGCCGAAAACACCATCAGTGTAGAGACTTTAAAGCGAGGATTGTAATGTTACGGAACACAACCAAAGAAAACGCTGAATAAACAATAATAAAGACAGGCTGCAGTTTTTGGATTTAGAAGGGTAACTGTGACCTATGAATATAATCCATTTTATTTGTGGTTTACATTGATTTGTATGAGACCACTGTCTATAATGTATTCCGCTGCTTGCGGAGGACGCGACAGCCACTTGCATTATTAAATCCACTGGAAAATATTTCGAAAATCTCACTAAATTTAATTATGCAGAGACAGTGTACTCCTTTATGCAGGAGACATGCACCGGGCTCAAAATTAGGTTGTTGAGACAAAATGTTTACGTTAACATCAATTCACCATTTAGCTTAGTTAGAAACAAAGCCAATTATGCTTTAATCTTTTTTTATTAGCAAATACCCATACTTTACATTGTTTACAGTGTACAAATGTGCTCATTCGAAATGTCATTTACCTTTAAAAATTGCATATCGAAGGCTTTACTGGAAACGACAGCATCAGTCCCGTTAGTAACGGAGGCTTCGGTTTAGTAACTCTTTAACTGCTGCACCACGTGGAACAATCAACCAAGATCAGTTCTATGTAGCAGCAAAGCTAACCAACTTAACAGTGGCCTAAGGATGGAACGGCTCGACACAACCGGGATTTTGGGGATAATGTATACGGCAGCATGGTCTATAAGCTTTGAGTTCTCTCTCTGTACTGTCTGCCGTTGTCATGCTTAATGACAAGGATTCCTCAATCGTTTTTGAGACTGATATGAAGACTTATCTTCTCTTAAATGTCTGCAGTCCCTTCCAGAATATTCCTAATTTCACAACTGCAGATATAACAAAGAAATCTGATATGATCGTCAGTCTAAAGATTGCTCCACGTGCTTAGAATTTAGAAGGGCAGATGGCATTTCTTATACGAACCTACATTGAAGCGATAGTTATCAAACGCACAGGGACATATACATCGCTCCATCCACGGCTTGGTTCCAAGCTACCAAATATCAAAAGAACAGACTGAATGAAGAAGGTCGTTTCTTCTGTCACTGAGCATGTTGCCGGTAGAGAAAGAAAACAAGTAATTCTGTTGCTGGTTTATTTCTGAAAGTAACTTGTAGAACATAAAATAATGCCCCCCACCTCCCCCTTCTTTATAATTCTTGGATCCAATAATAAATATGCAGCATTAAGGGTCTGTTAATAGATCCAGCTGTTGAGTGCAATATAAGCAGAAACAGCAGGAACGTGAAAGAGAACAGAAAGACAAAGAACAAACAAAAAGTAGAAAGAACCTCATGAGAAAGGCAGAAAGAAAAGTGGGAAAGGAAGAAGACATTCATAAAAAATGACTAATGACAATATACCTTTAAACAGCCACACAAAGAAAATGTATTATATGGAAAAAAAAAGCGAATTAAATATTACTAAGGCGTATTAAGGATGGGGGTGATCAAGAGGAGATTTGCTTTGCTCACACCAGTGGCATTATTTCACTATAAGATTAGCACGGGGTGCATTATCTGGCCAGCACAGCTTTCTCTACTCAGTCAATGCACATCTTTAACTTGTTCATGCCAGATAGTGGTACTGTTTGGCATTCTCCTTGTCCCGCTCCATATAGTCTCTGTCTATTAGAGATTCAATCCTTTTCTTCAAATCACCAGGCTAAAATAAAAGAGTAAAAAAAGTTCTTTAACACATATTTTAAATGTATAAATTATGTGCTTGCGAGCATGTAGGTATAACAGAACATAAAAGTAGACATAACCATATATTTAAAGTGACATACACATTCTTTTCTAGCATGTGTGAAGTATACCACGTCAAAAAATACCATTATGGCACTGTGAGTGATCACCTAACTTTGTCCCCCTACATTCTATACACATGTCTATGTATACTTGACCTTAACATATGACTTTCCAAATGAAACACACTCTCTTGCAATTAATTTTGCAGAAAACTTTGTGTTGTTGCTAGATTTGAATTGTTTATTTTTTCACTTTTCTGAACAAACATACAGGAGCAGTATAGCTCAGAAAGCTTTTACCTTGACAGGAAACTTTAGTTGGTTATAAAGCTCTGATACCAGAAGGTTGTGGGTCAGCGTCTTCCTCATTTTCATTATACGTACAATAGCTGCATCAATTTGGTACTGACGGTCTTGGAAAACCCTTTCGGTTGTATTGACTTGTTCTTCTACCTGGAAAGCAAAACAGATTTTCCAGCATACACTTTAGACACAAAATACATTTTAGACCGGAAAGAACAGCCCATGAGTATAGAGTCTGAATTATACATTAGGTCTTTCCGCTTATTTAAAGGGGAAGTCACATGGAAAATTAAATATTTTTCTCCTTGTACACAAACTATAGTACTGTATACAGTACAGCACAAACGGATTTGATCTAATTTTGTTGCAATAAGCTTCTTTTATCAGTAGACCTGGAGGCTGCCGTTGTTGTCAGTCATGTGATATTTTGGGCCACTTCCTCTTGATCACCACACTGAGCGGATTCTTTATGGCAGTGGTAATGAAGTCCATTCCTCCATAAGATTTCATGAGTCAGAGTCTCTGACAGGCTGATTAAGACTAAGCCTATCGATCACCACAGGCAATATGAAAAGGAGCCAGGGTGTTTATTACATTGCAAGAAAACCAACTAAAAAGGGCTAATATAAAGTTGTCTGATGCCTGTAATATAAAAAATGGTTAGATTTCCCCTTTGGTGGTTCAATATGAAACCTAAAATGCAGATATGCATATTAAATGCTAAATATCAAACTGAAGCTGATGGGGTACACCAGGGTGTGAAAGGATTATTGCCCTGCAATTTGAGTGCTGAGGAAGGCTGTAACATTTTGCTAAAACTGCACATTTATTAGCAATATAAAGGTACGCTTTTAGTAAATACATCATGGCAATATGTAGGATCCACACACTGGCAGAATGAATTTAGAAGCTACATTGCACGTGGAAAAGTTTGCATTCCCAGCAGCACATCATGCAGCCACGAGATGATGAGCAATAACTCCATTTCGTTAACACTCACTGTTTCTTTCATTTGGATCTGGTTAATCTTGATTCTGTAGAGCTTGTGCTTGAAGTCGCCATTAAAACTAAACTTGTCGCCATCTTCCACTTCTTTGCCCTTCGGAATTTTGTTTAAAACTCTAGCTTTGCCGCATGCAAGCGACTGCAAAGTTCGTCTCAGCTCACCGTCCTCTAAAATAAGAAAATACGCATGACATACTCGTGAAAGAAAAGAATACATGTCCACGCTTGTGGTTAATGTACGTTTTCTCACCTATTCCTGTAGCCATTTTTACTTCTTCCAAACTGAATTCTTCTCCTTCGTTATACATGAGCAGCACCAACGTCTGGAACAACGACACCTGCAGCTCTTTCTTCTCCTAAAGGCAATTATTTAACAGTTCAGGTTAAATATTAAGAAATATTAAAGCCAGCTCGGAACATTTTACCAGCTATTACAATGCTACGAGTATTGACATTTATGGTTCTTGACAGAGGTTTACAGAGATGCACCGGCAAGGACATC
>VKOC01003700.1:0-74274 GCA_009364415.1 Spea multiplicata
CAAAAAACAGATCTATATTTGGGCAACTTATCTGGGGGCCTTATCAGTCCCGAACACGGGCAGCAATTGGCCCTCGGGACGGACTTTGGACATGCCTGGTGTATAGGCTATTCTATTGGAGATGGAGAGGCAGGTATTTCTTCTGGTGGTGAATTCTGGTGGCTAGAAAAGCATGTTGATTGAGGAGCTACCTGGTGAATGTTCACCCCAACATCTCCACCTGGAGTAAGAGGCTTGCATGCAAACAAAAGTACTTCCATTAAAAAGCAATCTTTGCTTACCACTATTTCATCTTTTGTTTAAAGTTTCACCGATACCGTGATAACCATCCGAAATCGCCACAACGATGTTATCCCAACCATGGCGCAAGGAGTTGTTGAGTACAAGGACAGTTTCGGGGTCGATCCAGTAACCTCACAGAACGTCCAGTATTTTTTAGATCGTTTTTTTATGAGTCGCATTTCAATCAGAATGTTGCTCAATCAGCACAGTAAGTATTTGGGTCCAATTATTGTGAATGAAATACCCTCATTGGGACGTTAGCGTTCCACAAAAAGCATAATACACATTTAAATGTTGGGGACAGACACATAAGTCCTCACGTTTGCAGAGTTCGTAATTAGCATTGATTTACATCTGCCCTGATGAAGAACATTAATTAAAATGTATTCCTAAACCAAAAAAAAGTGCTGAAAGCAGATTTCTTTTCATAAACTGTGTGTTTTGTATAGTTTTAAAATTGTTTCTCAATCCACAAGCTGGGCTGTTACTTGTCTGAGCCTGTCCTGGTTTTGTTGGCCGGGGCGAGGACTGCAGACTGAATTTCCCGTACTATTTATTTTTTTTTATGTCTGAATTAAAATGCCGAATTCTATTCAAATTTTAGCTTTGCTGTTTGGTGGGAAAGTCAAGGAGAACCCAGCTCATCCAAAGCACATTGGCAGCATTGACCCAGCGTGCGACGTTGTGGATGTCATTAAAGGTACTTTTTGTCATCAGAACATTTAATTTTTCATGAAACTCTCCCACATATAAAAATCATCATATTTCGGAATTTTTAATATGTACCGTGCGGTTCCATACCCCTTAAATGCCATGAGTTGAGCAAACTGCTTGGCTAGGTACATTTAACTGGTTCAATCAAATATAACATCCTGTAAAACTTAACTGATTTTTCAGGTACTCTGGATGCGGCACTTTTGTGCTCCACTGGACAGCAGTGTGTAAATGTGCAAAATGCTCTAATTTAGAATTATGCAAGGATGGAAAAGTTTTATGGCTCTTAGAAATCTAAGACAGAAGCCACACGCTGCAGATGGTGCAGCTTTATTCACAGGGTTATTCACAGAAGTAACTGGCAGTGGTTTAGGATTCAGTAATCATTAACTAAACCATTTTTATTTATTTAAAATCAGATCATGCAGGAGACTGATTTCTACGTCTGGCGCCATTAAAAATCATTGAAATAATAATTGTCTTTTTTGATTGGTTTCAATGTCATTCTGTAGCTTTTATTAATTGTTTGAAATACATATTCCTAGCTAAAACAACAGAATGTGTAATAGATTGCATTGTGGAAATAATATTAATTAATAAGTGTTTTATTAGTTCTGAGTATACTTTACTTGGTTCACCTTGGGCTCAATGGATGTCGGATAATCAAATCATGCGGCTCTGGCTTAGATATGATTGGGAAGCAACGCAGTCTTCTATATTTCCAGGCTTTTTGTTTTTGCATTGAAGGCTTATCTTACAATCTTTTTTAACCTACAACCTGGTAATTTAAAATAAGCCGTTTTATTTGTTTTAATATATATGGGCTGCATTGTCTGTTAATAATTAAACACTTTTTAATGGGTCAGTTGTTCACCCATTGCAGTGGGAGACGTTTAATGGTCCCAGGCTGAACTTTGCGGCATATCTTCCTGCCAAGCAAGAACACTCCTTCTACACTTCAAACATTGCTTTAACACGGCGGCCTCACCCTTCAGTTTGCTTTACAATCCAGAATGGGGATGGCGCAGCCCGTACAAAATACATCTTCCATAAGTGTATACACCATGCCTGTATTAGTGTCTCGTCTATACTTTCTACACATATGTGTCGTGTGAATCTCTCTCTCTCTTCTCTCTTCTCTCTTCTCCCTTCTCCTCTCTCTCTCTCTCTCTCTCTCTTCTCCACTTCTCTCTCTCCTCTCTCTCTCTCTCTCCTCTCTCTTTCTCTCTCTCTCTCTCTCTCTCTTTCCTCTCTCTCTCTCTTCTCCTCTCCTCTCTCTCTCTCCATATATATATATATATATATAATGGAAATGCTGTAATTAAGTTTGGGTCCCTGGGGTGGGCATTTGGAGAGAAGGGAGGGCCAGTGCTCCACTCCACCGTTTACTTGCAGCAGGTGATGAAGCCAGTCCAGATAGTTAGTTAATCACCTGTTAGCAATGAGCAGCAGGGGGGCTGATGTGCCCTGTGAAAGATTCAGGGGAGAAAGACACCAGCAGTGAGTGAGACTGCATTTCTCTCTGCTGAACGCTTCCTAAAGAAGGGGGGGCGGCATTTTAAACTTCGCCGACGCCATTATCTACCCCCCCGCCCCTCCCCTGTACTTACTTTCAAAGAGTCCTGGCGCGAGTTCTCCCTGTCTCTGCCACCGGTGCCCGCTTGTAATGCTGAGCCCCGGAAATTGACGCCACTTCCGGCGCTCCGCATTACAAGCCGGCACCGGGACCAAACAGGGAGACTCGCCACAGAGGAGAGAGGGGCACCGAGCGGGTAAGCGAACAGCACTCGGCGCCCCTCTCTCTCCTCCGCTTCAAAAAAACAAACAAAAAAAAAAAACGCTTGGGGCGGCAAAGTGCCGCCCTCTCTAAGTGCACCACTCAGTGCCGCCTGGGGCAATTGCCCCAGTCGGCTCCATTGTAGGGCCGGCCCTGGGTCTGTGCTAAATGTTTTCTGTTTTCGTTGGTAGCAGGTAAGCTGTCCAACGATAGTTATTTTTGTTTGTTTTATTTTTATGTTTGTTTACCTTGTGTGGTATTTTAAACCTTAAGAACTATGTGGTACATCGATCCCAGTTCATAATATATATATATATTATATATATATATATTGGGATAGACATTAAGTATTTTTATTTGACTTTCTTTTTGATTTGTTATGTTTTGTACATTAACTACTTGTGTGTGTATTTTGTCTCATTTAGATGGGTATGAAAATGCCAGACAGCTATGTGATTTGTATTACATGAGCTCACCTGAACTAGAACTCACGGAATTCAATGGTGAATATCTTTATTATTGTTCTTTCTGAATATTTTCTCCATGACTGTTTTGGCAAATTGGTCGCTATTAAGTGAAACCAAGGAGCAAATAAGGGTTCAGGTTTCTGCAGCAGGGAAAACATGGGTAGAGTATAAGGTTTCTTATTTCCCGGGCTGTCATGGGTCTACAAGTTCCTTGCTCCTCTGCAGGCTCTTGGTAATATCTCTTGGAGAGTATGTGGAAAGCTCATAAGGCTAAAGGTCAAAAACTTTGCCTCTAGTGCTGTCAAATTTTATGTTCTCTTTTTTGTAGTATATAACAAAATGGGAAATAAAAATGCATTTACCCATATAGGGGTAACATTATTGGGGCTGCTACACACATGGCACTCAGTGTGAAAGCGGTTTACAATGGTTATTCCTTTAGATGGTGGATGATGATGCAGAGGGTCTTTAATATGTTCATGACTGTGCTGCATGACAAGGCATCCTATGTTAAAGGCATTACTGGAGGAAATCAGTGATGTTCGTATATTGATTTTTGTTTGGCTTGTAGCGAAGTCTCCAGGGCAGACTATCCAAGTGGTGTATGTGCCGTCACATCTGTATCACATGGTGTTTGAACTTTTCAAGGTATGTAGAGTCCTAGCTTGGCTGGGTGGAGGGTCTTCTTGGCAATACTTTGTGGGTCTGTTCTCCCCGCCAAGCCTGTTTACATTTCAGGTGTCAGGTGTAGGCTTTGGTTGCCTAAGCTTACCATTGGGAGGTTTGCTATTGAGTTGAGTCTTTACCAGATTTTCCTTCCTTGCATTTTACTTTTATTAAATTCATTATATTCTGGGGGGCTGTGTTTTTCTCACTTAAACATTATGTAGAGATTTGAGTATATATATATTATATTTTGCTATAGTTAAAGAGCTAAATAGCCTATGCATGCATTACAAATCAGGCTATTATGCATATCTCTTCTCATCATAGATTTGTCAATGACCTACACCTTTGCTCACACTTGATTCACCCATTCTAGCTTGTTTGGAGCCCCAGGATGTGAGATCTGAATACTGTAAGAATAATACATTAACCATTAATCTCTTCTAGAATGCTATGCGAGCTACCATGGAGTTCCGTGCAGACAGCGGGATTTATCCTCCCATCAAAGTACAGGTGGCTTTGGGGAGTGAGGATTTAACAGTTCGGGTAACTACATTTTATTTATGCTCTTAAGTTGTAAAAGTACAAATCAGCTGCTAGTGGTTCAGTTTTTAAAATAATGCCATGAGAGTCTGATTCTTATGCCAGGCATTTTAGCGTCTCTGTCTTAATCTTTATAATAATATAATATATTATCTACAGCACACCCCCAATCTAACCCATACATTTGACCATCTGACTCGAATACACTGCAGTTCTTGCATATGGGAGGACCGTAGCAGTCAGGGGGCCCATAGACAGTCAGGGGGCCCATGCGTCCCCTTGTCCTTTGCCGAAAGCACCCACAATGGGCAAGTGAGCAATAAGAACTGGTCCACGGAGCAGTGGAAGAAGGTGGCCTGGTTTGATGAATAACATTTTCATTTATGTGATGCGGATGGCCGGGTGCGTGTGAGACGCTTACCTGTAGAACACATGGCACCAGCATGCACTATGATAAGAAGTCATGCCGGCGGAGGCAGTATGATACTTTGTGTAATGTTCTGCTGGGAAACCTTGGGTCCTGTCATTCACCCTACCACAAACCAAAAATGGTTCTGGAATGGGTTGAGGAACACAACAACATGTTCAAGGTGTTGACTTGGCCTCCAAATTCCCCAGATCTCAATCCAATTGAGCATCTGTGGGATGTGCTGGACAAACACGTCTGATCCATGGAGGCCGCGCCTCACAACTTAGAGGACTTAAAGGATCTGCTGATAACGTCTTGATGCAGATCCCACAGCAGACCTTCAGACGTCTAGTGGAGTCCATGCCTCTACGGGTCAGAGCTGTTTGACGGCAAAAAGGGCACAAAATATTAGGCAGGTGGTCATAATGTTACAGCTGATCCGTGTGTGTGTGTCATATATATATATATTATATATAATATAATATATATATCACACGCACACAACTAGATTCTAGAAGAGTCAATGCTTAACGTGTACTGTAGATGTTTTTAAGTGCTGTGACTGCATTGTTTGATATATGAGGCCAATTAAACTCAGAAGGGATCCTTAAGAACTCACACAATAGTGCTCTGTAAAATAATCAAACATGATGATAATGTGGACTAGAGAACGGGTCTAATGCTCACATTAAGTGGTTTTGAAGTCCTCTGCTGTTTCACATGGCCCCACACCTCAGTTATTAGTATGTTTTGATGTTTTTTCATGCATTTTAATGTTGTAACTGTTGTCTTGGAGTGTGTATTTATTGGTGTTATGTATGCTTGTGTGTATATATATATATAATGTGTATGTTGTTTCCTCTCAGTACTCATTTTGAAAAAAGGATGGACCATCACAGCTTGATATACATTTTGCTTCTGCAGATCAGTGATCGTGGTGGTGGAGTGCCCCTCAGGAAAATCGATAGATTGTTTAACTACATGTATTCCACCGCACCGCTTCCCAGAGTGGAGAACTCTCGTGCTACGCCTTTGGTCGGTCAAAACTTTCTTTAGCATTGCCTATAAATATTAACATCTAAGAGATTCCTGCAAGTTCATGCTCCATCCCAATGATGAGCATCTCCTCCACTCCGTTACAGGGCCCTTAGTTTACATTGGCGGATAAACAAATGGACAAGTGTTTTTTATTCTTGAGATTTAATGGCTTTCCCTTTGCAGACTGAATGTGTATACAGGATCCACTGTGTCTGCGAACATGCTGTATTTGGTACAGTAAGGTTGTGAATCTGTATTAGTCTAGGCATTGTTGACTACAATTCCATTATATATAGACCATGTCTAGCTTTAATGGTGGTGGTATTAAGGGTATTGGAAGGCAGTATGGTGTTTATGTAGCAGGATCTGCTTTGGATTTTAAGGACTGGCATCCTTACATTTTATGTTTTCGGTGCAAACAGAATCCTTTGCTATAAGAAAGGAAAGAAGGTATCAATATCATAAAAAATAAAATGAATATTCCCTAATTTCATTTTTTTCTGTTTGTTGAATAGGCCGGATTTGGATACGGTTTGCCAATCTCACGTCTGTATGCTCAGTATTTTCAAGGCGATTTGAAATTGTATTCGTTAGAGGGTTATGGCACAGACGCTGCAATATATATTAAGGTATGTGGTTTTTCAACCAGTGGATCCCATTTCAAGGAAACTCATATCCATCACTCAGATTCAAAAATTCCAGGAAAAACATGTTTCCTTGTCATATAGACTAGCATAGTAAGTAATTTAGGTTGTCCATCACGATCTAGCCTGGGGTTGATCCAGAAGATGGGGAAAACCCCAATTCCATTTTCCCCTCATAAAAGGTCCTCCTTGACTGTAAATGGCAGTCTTTCTCCCTGGATCAACAAGCTATAACTAATCATCTCTTTTATAAATCCCAGTATATTCTTCTTTGCCTTGTTTGATAGCGAATTGTTAATCTGTATTGTTCTTTTGAGCTGCTTTAGATCCTCGTTCTCTCTACAGACCTATTTGCATGATCTCTGTATGTATTTGTATAATTTATATACGAATTTTCTAGCGTAAAACAATTTCAGCAGGTTTTTTTTTTTACATCCATTTAATGATTAAATTAAATACTTTTGTTTTATGCCTACAGGCTTTATCAACCGAATCAATAGAGAGGCTGCCTGTGTATAATAAATCAGCATGGAAACATTACAGAACAAACCTTGAAGCCGATGACTGGTGCGTGCCAAGCAGTGAGCCCAAGGACATGACCACCTTCCGGAGCAGCTGAAACTACGACCAGAGGTTCAAAAGTATGGAGCTAAAATGCCAGATACAATGTCCGTTACATTTCTGAAAGATGATAAATATCATGTGTGTTTAAAAAGCAGCCTGTATTTGATAATATCCAGTTTGGAAGCCTTATCTTTTTTCTGCATGTTCATGTTAGTTAAAGCACTTTACTCTGTGAGCATTCTGGATTTTAGCTTTGCCTTTCTTTTGATGTTACTAAAAAGCAATAGCAGTTTTAAAAAAAAATGTTGGGCTGACTTGGGACGGAACTCACTTGTTTCACCGTTTTCTCATTAAGCTTGGTTTTGCACTGTGTGTGTCCAACAATCGATATACATGTACAGCTAAAAAAATTATTCTACTTGGAATCAGACATTTATAAAAAAATTCCCCCTGGTTTAAGAAAAACTGGTCCTAAGTTTATTGGTAAAAAAAAAGTCTGTTGATCATTTTTATGTTCAGTGAGTTCTTGGCATGTCTTTTTCTCCTTTTTTTTTTACTATTTTATCTTTTTTGTCTGTTGCATGGTGCCTGTAAATGAGGAAGAAAAGTTATATTTTATCAAGTAAAGAAGTAAATATATTTAGCTGTCAGTAATTTATTAGTTAATAATGGAATAGCCTTTCATTTGTTGTGATTTGAAAAACCCAAATACACAATTTTATTGGTTGTTACTATCCTTAAAGTAATAAGTACCACAGAAACCTGGAACTAAAGTAAGTAGAGGAGCACAGCATGGCTACTGAAGCATTTCTCGAGCAGTCGGACAGAGAGTCATAGAGGGGGCCACAAGAAGCCAGATTTTAAGGTGCTTTTCCACTTTGACATCATCCTAATGCTTCTGCAAGCCAAGGAGCTCATGTATAGGAATCTAAGGGGGATATCAAGTGGCCTGAACAAAAACCCAAACGATTCAAAGAGGACATTCAGCTATCATGTACATTAAAGTGGTTGGAGTATGTAACTGGTCTTTAATTCATAATCACAAACTTTTGAATATTATTTTGTGACAAGTATTCCCAGAAAAAACCTGAATGGGGCAAAATTGTTTTTAATTGAACAATTCTTCGAAGGAGGCGCTTGGCCATTACTAGGAAGACCTTTTTTGGTGTTGCAAAAGTATTAAATTTATCAGAGTAAGTGGAACAGCACCTTTATTTACCCCTTGGGGGGTTTGACTGGTTTTCACACCAGTCTTTGGATTGCTTTTAGAGAAAGCATTTTTGCTTAGCTACATTTCATAGGAATAATGGCCAAGATACAGAAGAGGAACAGACATTTTTTAATGTAGAGTAGTGTACTGTTCCTGGTTTTGTTTATTTTTGTGGATCTTCTAGCTTGCAAGGGACCATATCTTTAATGCAAGTAATAAAAATATACAAAAAGACATGCAATAATTATGTGAAGTTCAAAATGTTGCACATAGAGATTGAACTTACTTCATGAGGATTCTGTGTTACTTGTTTCATAAACTACCAGGCGGCCCCTGAGAGCCTGTTTTATTTACTTATTAATGTAGGACCACCACTCAAACAGCCTTGCCTAATTCAGCCATTAAACCTGGAGCAGTTAAAGTAAAATGATTTCTTTTCACAAGACTCTGGCTCCCTTGTCAGTTTATAAACTTGTGACTGCCTTCCACCCAATTCTATGGAGTAATCATAAGGGACCTCAGGGGTGGAGCTTAAACTCCACTTCCTGTCCCTCATCATTTGCCATCTTTACATGACTCATGATGTTACTTTATACACTCTTTATATGCTCGCTATTTGGTTTTTATTTGCCAGGCTTGCATATACCACCAAAAGTAGACTGGTTTTTATTTTCTGTATTACTCATTGAGCAAAATTTGGCGCAGGTGCCCAGTTTCCATGGTAGCACTTTGTGTGTTTAGAATGAATATTGTAGATCTAATAGGTACGTCAAACCCTTTTATTTATATTTTCTTACTTTGCCCACATTGAGTTAGTCTTTATGCCTGTTTTATTTTGCAGATAAATTGTATGTAGAGGTTGTAAACCTTTAGCCCCCAATCTGTGTGCACTGCCAACATAATACAAATTGCTGTCCATTGCAGGCGGCCTCGTCACATTGATTCATTTTGTACATTAAGTAGGTTAAGAAATTTGAGTGTCACCTGAAATATGTAGAAATCTGGCTTACAAGTTACAACTGTATTAATGACTCGTGCTTTGTTGTTAATGCCTTAAAGGGATACTTATATACACATCTTAAAATATCCCTTTCTTCATGAACCTGAATTTCAATAAACAAGTTCTAATTATTATTTGTGTTATATGGCAGATGGGCGCATCAGAGGTCAGCTATAAACCAGTGTGACGGACAGGGGAGGTGTGATGGGAGTGCTCCTTCCTAGATTTGCAAAGATTTTCATTGGTATTATCTCTATAGATACTCTGAAACAAAAGGTTTCTCCCAACATAATGCAAGCACAACTTGTACAGAGTTTAAGAAAAAAAAACACAAAGCCTCAGAAAATTGGTCAGTTTTATTATATAAAACACCCTTTCTTTACAAAATCTATTTCTGATGATTGAACAGATCTACATTAAGTGGAACAAGAGAGTGGAAGGAGGAATTGGTCCAAAACCTTCGGAGTACAATGACTGTATTGTAATAATTTGTAAAGAATACAAACATTCCCCTTTCATTAGTTAAAAAAATATCATCCTAATACTTTTTTTTACATGTCTTGTCTATAACTTCCAATGTACCTAAAACCCATGCAGAAATCTGCTCCGTTATAATAGTGGATATTAGAATTGCAGTGCTATACTCACCCAACATCACACACAGGATTCCACTCTCTAACCGTTAGCAGTACAAAAAATACATTGTGTATCCAGTATTTATATCATCAAAATAGTACAAAATTACATGTACTCTTTGCCAACATATAAAATTAATATCCTCAAACACTACGTCTTCTTCGGGTTATTAGTGTGCTGCCTGTCTCTTTAAATTAAACTACGTACATTTCTTAAAGGGTCCTGCTCTATAAAATCTCAAACCGGCAGACAGCAATGCACTGCTTCTTACCTTCTGGCACTTTAATAGATAGTGGTTGTCAGATTACAAATGAATCAAACAGGTAAAACCTATCGTAATATATATATAAAAAAGAAAAGCTAAGTGCAGGATTTCATAAATTGCATAACAAACAATATTTGTGTTGCCTCACTACAATACAATATTACTGAAAGAGACAGATGGCATTGAAGCTGCAGGTGTTACTTTCGCTCATGTACCATAATTACATCTATCATTTTACAAAATGTGATTATTTACATAGCTATCACATTAAAAAATCATTGTTATGGAACTACAACACCCATAATGACATAAGGAGCATGCTGTAGTTTTACAGGAACTGCAGCTTCAAGAACCATTACACCTCTGCCTCATACGGTCTCTCTATAAAGTTTCGGAATGAAAATGTCCTGATTGATCCCTCACAGAAATACATGTAGATATACGCCATGAAACAGTCATAAGTCTGGCATAAAAAGTTTCCACTTCTTGTTCTTGCTTAACTCATGAACACCATCAAAGAGAGGTACAATCTTGTGTAAGAAGAACAAATCCCAGCCAGACATTTCTCTTTCCTCCTTGAACCAGCAATGAAGTATCTTGGAAAGTTCTGTAGTTGATCCCACTTAAGCGAGTGACATTCATGCCACCGACTAATATGTTCTATCTCCATGGTCCAACTGACAAGTGGTCAAGACATGGATTGTTGTGGAAGACTCATCACCAATGCTCACCATAACAGGCGAATAGAAAATAACTCAACATATCGATGACAGATACTACTAGCAACCCAGTGTTGTCACCATGGAAAGAAAAAAACAAAACAATAAACATATTACAAATGCCAAACCTTTCATGCTGGAACACAATCAAGCCATGTCACTGAGTGGTTAAAGGACAATGTTTTTGAAATAATCTTAAAAGTATGCAATCCCAGACACTGAAAGAGCATATTTTAAATATTCAGTACAAATATAGTAGCTACGTTTAAAAATACTCAGTAAATATATATAGTCTTTGTAGAAGACAAGCTACAGAACCCGAAGAAAGGCGTCTATCAATGTTAAAGATGTCGCGTGTTTAATTGTACACATATATACATATACATCACGTGGATGAAAGATCGTGGTTTCATTCTCTTAGCAGCTTGATTCCACAGTAGCCACCACTTTGCCAGTACGCCGTTGTATTTCTTTTTTAGAAACCTTTTCTTTTTGCCTTTCGAGTTTTTCTTGTGCTTTTTTGATTTCTTTAATTTTCTTCTTGATTGTTGCTCGATCAGTCTGGCTTGAAACACCCAGGGCCTTTTGAAAGCAAATAAAATAAATAAAATGTACCAAAAAGAGTTAACACAATCATTTGATCTATTTGTGCTGCTACCCAAGTGCTACATTTCATAGAAGGTTACATTCTGTTTCTATGTTTACTGTACCTTTAATCTGTCACTGTCCAGTAACATTAGTTGCTGCCCGTCTATGTTCTTGGCAGTAAACTCCGTGATATACTGGTCCATGTTCATTCCCATTAGCCAGTGGCATACTTGCTGAGCTGTCCAGTCGCAGACAGGCCGGCTATGCCATTGATTTAGTTTCCCAGTTACAGCGGCATCTTCATCAAGTGTCTGCAACGAGAAAACAAGTTAAAGACATGATCTGCTTGATAACGTGACATAGCGGGAAAGGATATTCAGATGAGGGTTTATACTGGGAGGACTGGGGTAAGCAACACACAACAATAAATGAATGACATCAAACAAATGAAGGCTCTTGTTAAGGAGTATGCGTTTATGTAGAACGACTATCTCCCAAGATCAGACCCTTAACAACATGAAGGAACAGTTTACCTCCAAGACCCTGCTTCCATAAAATCTGCCACACCTGGGGCATTTGCTGTTCCAACTCCTTCAGAGGTGACTCACACTTTTGTTTTTTGGGTTCCTCAGTTGTCTTTGTCGATCACTCCCCCACCCCTGCCTTGTTTATGTGCCGAGTAAAGAACAAGGAAGCATAATTACACACCCACTGTTAATCTCTTAAAACTATATGTCCGAGTATAAAGGGCCAGAGTCTAGACTTCCTTCTCTACTCTGGTTTAAAGTTACTCAAACAACTGGTGTGTTTCTCACCGATATATTATAAACGAAAGTTGCCTCCAACTTTGTGGGAACAGTTTGGGGAAAGCCCTTTCCTGTTCCAGCATGAAGACACGGTTTGGTGGGTTTTGTGTGGAGGAACTCGTGTGCCC
The DNA here is from genome assembly GCA_009364415.1 of Spea multiplicata. Taxonomy (NCBI): domain Eukaryota; kingdom Metazoa; phylum Chordata; class Amphibia; order Anura; family Pelobatidae; genus Spea; species Spea multiplicata. Next base: position 12,457 of record VKOC01003700.1, read on the forward strand.
TGCACACAGCCCCTGACCCCAATCCCACCAGACACCTTTGGCATGAACAAGTTAGGTCTTCTCGTCCAACATCAGTGCCTGACATCAAATGCTCTACTGGATGAATGGGCAACCCTCCAAAATCATGTGCAGAGCCTTCCCAGAGGAGTTGAGGCTGTTACAGCCACAAAGGGACGATCAACTCCATATTGCCCATGGTTTTGGAGTGGAATGTCCAACATGCTCATACATGTTTGATGGTCAGGGGTCCAAATACGTTACGTAGTGCAGACTAAGTCCATACAATCACTGTTGAAGCCAATACATATACAGACACAACTATAAGCCTATATATCACAAATTGCACAAAAATGCAGATACACAAAGAAAAGTTACGCAACACCATGCAACTGTAAGAAGAACATGCCACCATAAATATGAAAGGGTAGCACACATGTTTACACCTTCATAAGAAATACGTGGAGGCAGCTACAGTGGAAACATATTTGTATCCAGGTCACAATACAGTCCGTATATGCAAATCTTTCTCATGCTTGTTGTCTTTAAAGGAAAAGTCATGCCATAAATACATTTTTAGGGTCTTAATCTCTTCTATAAATAATCCATATACAGCCTGTGCCTCAGCACAGCAATTTTCCTTTTTCCGACTCGAAATGCCCATTCTCCTCTTCCACAGGGTTCTACAGCCCAGGCGGCCTTATCTCCCATACACAGTATGTAAACTTTATACAATAAAAAAAAAACATTAGTATCCCTTTAACTGTCACTTATGTTTCCAACCCCAAAAATCCACTGTGTGTGTGGTTCAGGGATTACGGCTATGAGTTTTCACATTAAGCTGGTCACCAGTAAAGGGTTGTGGCTGATGGAAGGTTATGAGGTATACTTAAACAGAACTGCGCCTGATTCTTTTATTTGGAGATGAATTCACAAACCATTGTAAGCAGGCTAACGATGCATGATGTTGGACTTATGTGGTGCTGAAAACAGACATGCTTTTAGAATAAGGAATACACAGAACACTAAAACACAACACCGAGTACACACCGGGAACTCACCTCGTTCGAAGAGAAGGTGAAAGTGTGTGAACGACCCGACAGGGTGGGCTCTGCCACTAACCCTGACAGATCAGAGCATAGGCTGTAACTGTATGAATCATCTATGATAATTCTACTCTGAAAACAAGTAGAAACAAGACGGTATTAACTGAACCCCCACCACAACCGTTATCGCAGTGCTTGCTTTATTTTTGTGATAACCGTGCTACGTGGGATGGCCCTACAAGACGCGAGTTTGGTGGAGTTAAACACGTCCATGATAACATTAGCAGCTCATCGTATGTCTGCATCAGATAAGGTAAGATGGGGGCCTTAGCCTCAACTAAGTTGGGTGTAAAGAAAAAAAGGGAAAGACCGGACTGTTAAAAATAAGCATACATTGAGCGTAACAGTTTTAATGAAAAGTCACTGGTATCCATGCATGGTCTATCGCTGTGGCCAACTTAAAACGAGCACCCAAGCTATATTTCCATGGATAATGCACCTTGACAGTCAGGTTTTGGTCTTCAATGCATATCACTGCTTGCAAGTTGGTGTCTGCATTCTTTAGTTACTGGGGTTAGAAAACGAAAGGACTCACGTAGCTCCTCCCCCAGCTGTGTCTACCCAAAACAGGAAGCATTTGTGTGTACACTTCCTGCACAAGCATTCCAATTCTACTTGCATGTATGCTAAAAATACCAATGATTGGTCAGACTGGCTCCTAGTCCCACCAAATTCAATGGGGGGGCTACTGAGCACGCCAAGTACTCTCTCTCAGCACATTGCTTGGTTTTTGAGGAGAATTATATATATATATATTATAACAATAAGAATGCATGTGGAAAGTGCAGTATGCAGGCTGCATGGTACTGGTAAAAGGTTCATGGGCTAATAGATACCATGTAAAGGCCCGCCATATTGCGCTGCTTTAGGGTATATTAATATATGGGTTGCCATTATGAGACTGTGGGTAAAAAGAATAACATCTTCTACCAGTTTTACCCCTTACACATAGATTACACTTTTAACTATGAAACAGATGTGTAAATAAGCTTGAGTGCAAAACGTTGCAGTAACCACAGTTCTGAACAAGACAAGAATCTGTTACACTAAACTGTCCAACCCCCCCCCAAAAAAGGCAAACCGGAAAAGCACACATATTGGACTAGCGCAAATATATTTTTCAGTGTGCAAAATAGGCCAAAGACAACCATGAAAATGTTTAATTTCAAAGTGTAGTTCAGTATAATATAAACACTATTGTCAGTAAACACTGTTAACACCGTGACCTTTTTTCTGCCTCTTCCTTGCTAAATACTACAAATAATCTTATTGTATGGCTCTACACTCTAACTTTGCGGTAAATGAGTTGGCTGGGGATTGTCAGGTCACAATCCATATCTTCAGAGATGCTAAACCCAAGTAACAGACGAATGACAGCATTATATACAATTCACACTTTTTTCCCAAGCATTCCGTATAAAAGCTTAGGATAGCCAGTTTAAACAACATACAGTAATAAAATAAAATGTTTGCTACCCAGTTCCTTGATCGGCTCCTAAAGAAAGTATTTTCAGTCTCACAAAAAGAGTCAATACAGGCTATTCTAAAGCTATTCTATCCAGCCTGCTTGCATAGCTAAGGTTATAGTTAACAAAAGTAATAGTGCAAGTAAAATGTGGGAAAATGTCCCAAGTATGATCTGCTTCTCCAACTACACAAAAAACAGAATTTAATTTAGGCTCCATGCAGCAGTTAAATAAACTTTGTATGATCCTGTTAGATGATACGACCCAAAATCTAGTCGGCTAGTAATGATTATTTAGATTCATTCTACACGAGATACATATTTTCTGGGATTTTTAAACCATTTACAGAAAGGGACTCGGATATGAAAGTTTTTTGGTTTTATATATCAATGCGTTTCTTTATGGAGAGTAACAGACTTTGTAGCATTTTATTGATGGCGCTTCCCCGTTAACAGGTCAGGGTTATTTTTCTCATTTAAAAAAAACTCACCTTATTTCTACTCCTTTCTTGTCCGTGTTCCGACCCCGGCTCGGTTACACCTTGTGGAAAGTTCATGCTACCGCTAGTCAGGGATTCTTTGTGACTCTCTCCAAACCAAGAGAAGGGCATACAAGTGGGGACTGGAGAATCGGAATCAGAGAGGGACTGATTGCCGGCTTCATCCAGCAGTTCTCTAGACCCGCTGTAAAATTGTGAGAAAAAAAAGGTAGAAGCATAAAGCAAGGTCGTAGAAGCATCTGAAAAAGTGCAAACCTCCCTCCCCCAAATCCCAGCAACTACTCTAAGCTACATATCACCACGAAAAAGTGACAATGTTCCATTAAATCTGATGTGCTTTGTACATCCAATAAAAAATTTTAAACCACATGAAAAACCTAAATATGGGAAACATATTCTAGTCTTTACTATGCAAACATGGATACAAGGTTATAGTGACAGACATTTATCCTAGAGCTCAATGTAAATGTAACGTCACCATTGGATGTACACAAGGTAAGATGCCAAAATATATGGAGGGAACGAGACAACCACTTAAAGGACTCTACGACCGAACGATGAGCCTTCATGAGTCAAACGACCCAATCGGCTGATGAAGGTATGAATGTTTTTTCAGAAGACAGAGGTAGATACAGCTCTGATTTGCAAGGTAGTTGATTTAGCCCTAGTCGAAGCCATGAAGCCGGTTCCTTGTCACATGCAAGATAAGATTCCTGTACTGGAAACCTGATTCAGCAGCCTAAGGTGCACCTAGATATCTTCCATCTCTTTCTTGTACTGACAAAGGTGATGAACAGAGAGGAAGATGTCCTGCAAGGTTCTATCATTGAAACATACATCTGCGGGAACCTCATGCGCGGGGAATGTAGTTGCCCTTCTCATTCTGCACATTAGGGCAAAATACTAGAACATTATCTTGGGGTGAAAATGTCTTCTAAAAACATCAAATATCTCTCTCTTAAAGACAAGGCCTGCATATCAACAGGTTGCCTGGCTGATGTAATATTTACTGCTTTAGGGTTAGCAGAGGAGCTTCCTGAAGAGGCTCAAAATGTGCTATAGGGAAGGCTTCTGGCAAACGGCTGAGGTCCCAGGAGATCGTCAGGGTTGGAGGTCGCCATGAAATCCCTAGACCCATGGGTGCATGTCTAAAAGGGCACTGAGGGCTGCAATCTGGACCTCCTGGTGGGTGGGCAGAGTTCTAGGCCCTGTGGCAGGTCAAACTGGAGTGGTCTTCTACCCACTTTGTAAAAGCGTTATCATGACCTAGTCTGATGGGAACAGGTGCAAAGATGTAAGCTTCCAAACTGATGACTATACGCAAGAATGAAAGTGAACTATGACTAGATCAAACTTTGAAGACCAGCCGTAAAGACAGACCTGTATAAAATATAAAACACTATCGGCTGTTTTTGAAGGGATTCACGCCAAGGCTTACCGGCTTTCCAAGGATCCTCTTTGATTTTCTCGATCATGTTTTTTCCCTTTGCCTCCAGACTTTCGCAATCCTCTAAAGAAAGGGAATTTTATACATATGTTAATATTGTTATATGTTAATATACATATAAAAAATAAAAGATCACCTCACTGACTTAAATGTTTATGTAAACTGAGTTCATTTGGCATACACAGACATGTCCTGCTTGTCTGTAGGGTTCTTACAGCCCTGTAATATGGCATGGAATAGACACTCGGAAGGAACAATAGATTGTTTAGATATTGTAATATAAAATAAAGATATGAAAAGTGGGGAAAAAACTTTTTTTTCTGCACAGCCAAATGTGAACCAAAACCAAACGTATTTCATGCGAGTTCAATGACATGAATTCTATGTGGATGTCTAGACTCAAACACAATTACTTTTCTGTTCTTTAAGCCATAATAAAACGACTTTTAAAAGCAATTTTTTGGATGTCAAATCACCCCACCAGATAATACACCACTCACCCGAAGTCAGGGAATCTTCGCTTGTGCTTCCCGCCTTCGCTCGACTCCCCTGCTTTGTCATCAGTTTTCTTTTCATCTGTACAAATAACCAGAATACAACGTATTAAACATCAAGACTCCTTCTACAATATACCCCAAACATCTTGGTCAACTGTTTTTTAAAAACGTAATTAGGCTGAGCTGTGCAACTATTCCTCCTTGAGGTCTAGGGTGTCAATAAAAAAAAAAAATAATAAAAAAAAAAGATTCTTGGAGATTTTTGTAACGCCGAAGACTTTTTACTAAATCAAAAGGTAAAAATACCAATATTTAAATCATGCAGAAACGTTAATGGTCAATGGAAACGATAGTTTACTGTACGGAGATGAAGAAACTGTTTCCCAAGTTCCCTATGGACTTCTAGTTAGCACAGGTATGTTCCTGGAAACTCCGATTTTACACCAAAATTAAACCCAATAAGAATCGCTATTCTATATAAGCTACAATTAATATTTCCTATAATTGTTATATTTACTATAAATCTGTGGAATACTTCAATGCTCCTCTTGTGACTAAAACAAACATACCATGTAAGATTGTATCCATTTCAGCCAATATTACAGTTATGACACTGAACAACTCTAAAGTATTTTATCTAAATAACCAAAATTTGCACCCTGCCACAGAATCTGTTTGCCTTCTGCCTTGAGTCACACGCATGAAGTACATCAATTGGTAATCCACTAGTTGTATAGGTAGGTATTAATAACTTCCTTTGATATATCATGTTATAAATAATATGGGTTAATATATTGGAGGTTAATCGATATCAGCTAGAACGTGCAGTTAGCCCACAAATAGACATTCATGGGGTCAGCGTGAAATGAGACTATAATCAGAAACGTGTTAGTAATTATTGTCGGTGTTTATGTTCACTTGGCCTTTTGTTCTTACTGGTATTTCGCCCATTATTTCAATCAGTTTTTTTGTAGCTCTCTTAACATGGATGATCTGTAAAACCTGAAATAGTGAGCCATGGCCTCTTTCTCCATTTTCTTCATATTATCCAACATATATAGTGGGTATCAGTGTTAAATTGACATTCTGAGAGATCACACTGTCCTTGCTTTGTTCATGCATTACATTGCTATGCTTTGTACCTTGTATTTACATTGTTTGCAGCAGCATATATGTCTATTATTTTTAACAGCCTTACTCTCGCCATTATTGCTATTTATGGTGCTTGGAGGACACCTGTATGCTTCAGCATCTCTGTTCTATACGTGTTACTTACACTTGGAGCGCTGTTCCGACTTATTTCCGACCACTAATATTTACCCTCTGCATTTTCTTAAATGGAGTTAAACAGAAGACTTAACGTAATATTACTTTATCACCTTTTTACTTTAATACCTCAGCTTACCTTTGGTGAGTTTGATTTTGCCTTTAGACTCTCTCAGCTTGGTATTCCTAATGTATCCTCCTGGAGAGGTCTGCCCTTCCCCTTCCCCAGTGGGAGATTGACTTTTGGTTAGAATGGTTTCAGGGTTAGTCCTGGGTGCTTGGGAGGAGGAAGCGGAAAAGGGATGTGACTCCAGAAGACTACCTAAACTCTCTGCCGGCGGACACTTTTCAATCCTTTGGCCTTCGTCTTGGGACATCAACGTCGTCAGTTGCTCCTCTGCCTCTTCTGTTTTGTTGTCACATGGGTTGGTCGTTTCAGCATGGACAATCTCTTCTGGATCGTCTTCCTGTATATTGGTTGATTTGGTTAATCAGGGTATGATTTGAAAAAAATCAAACATCTGTATTTGCTGTATAAAATAGTAATAAGTAATATAATCAATGCAGATCACCTGGAAAAGTGCTATTCTTGCCAAACACTTTAAAGCGAATTTATAAATGTATACCTAACAAATTTTAATGTTTCTACCAACCTTAATTGGGGAGGGGGGGTTCTACTTTAGGATGCCAAGAAAAATAAATCTAAGAGCCTTATTTAAATCACCAATGCCCGCAGACTTTATATGGGAAGCTCGTCAGGTATTAGCCAGGCAACATGTCTGTGACAAACAGTAGCAACGTCTACTAATCAGAGCGACAAGAAAGTAAATGTTAAAACACGGTATCTGCTCTCGTTATGGGTGTCAGGGATACCTTTTGGCTTGCCTATTTAAACAAATGCTCATTAGCTATAGAACAAGTATATTTCGTCTGGTACAACAAATTAGATAAATCGGGTGATTGTAGCAAGCCTGCAAGTGCTCATGTGCTAATAATCATATTACTAAAATAAGTAAAATACTTAATAAAAACAATAGAAAACTATAGTGTTGGCTAAATGAACAAGTTGCATATTAATGTAGTAATAGCTATAAAATGTCATATATATATATATATATATATATATATACTTACATACACACACACACACACAACTCACCTCCATGCTCAGATTCTGCCCCCCACTAACAAAAGACTCTTTTAGTTTGTTCCGTGACGGACGCTGTCGTTTCACTTTAAGTGCAAGCTGCGCTTTTGCTTTGTGGGCACTGGTGTCTAAGCGCTGTGTTTCACCCACACACATATCGAAATCTAGGGCAAGAAACACACAAATGTCACAATGCCAGCCACGAACAATCCTAAAACGCTCCAAGCCCGAGATGAGTAGCTGACAAGCCCTTGCTGGGTTTTGCAGATGCTTTAGATCCTAACGCCAACAATCTACTTAATTACTTTTGGTTAATCAACATTTTCAACAAACCGTAAGGGCTTCTGATCACACCGGAGTTCTTAGTAATCATTACCTTGATATCTGCAATTTGTTTCATGAACACATATACACATGAAACCCCAAATGTAACAGCAAACCATTGTTAGAAACACAAGGTCATAGTTATGTGATGCTCTGTTTAGAGCAATAATTAAAGTCTTCCTGTGTTTAGTCTACTCCTTTACGCAGGTGATCCCGTGTTCGCTTCAGTCGTGTTTACCTGGTAAGCACTCGATAACGGTCGAGTCCTCAGTTTCCTCATCCTCTGGCGTTTGTGCGGTACTTGGTTGACCGCTTGCCGGCTCTGAATAGATTTCATTCATTGCCTCTGGTTTACTCTTTGGGAGCCCGTCGAGCAATTCTTCATACATCTGCAGCCTGTTCTCAAGACCAGAGATCTGTGGAAATAAGTGAGAAACGACACGTTGTTGGGGTGTCACAAAATATTTAAATATCTAACACTAGAATAACAAGAATGACGTGGAATACACTACTACATTCACGCACAAATCTCTGGTGTAAGACTTTTTTTCATTAATGATGTTTGTTAAATTAACAGATACCGGTGTAACTAAAGCGCACAGGTAACACTCCATTGACATAAGTCCGACTATATTAGTTTCTCATTATTCCGATGATAAACATGACACCTGGGAGCTTTAGTGAAGAACTGAAGACCAAACTGTTGGTTTTATCCATCCTGATGAAATCAGGTGATTATTATTCATGTAAAAGATCGCATGCAAACATGTATCGCACACCCTGGGGGGGGCATGTGCTACATAGCTTCATGTTGTATATAGAAAAATATATATAAATATTGTAAATATAGAATTTTTATAATATTCATAAGACATCTGATAATTTCTTTACCAGCCTCATTTTAAAACACCTAAACACTTAATAAGGCAGGCAGTTTATTTCAAACATCCCTTTTCAGGCAAATAACGGTAAGGATCTACATAGAGGTGTTTGTATATCACAGCTCTCGTCACGACAGGGTGAATTAATCAACAATTTAAAAATAAATAGATTTTTTATTTAAATTGGATTTCTTTGATTTTAATCAAACTTATTTTATTTAATAAAAGAGCGAAGATGAAGATAAGCGACCTGCATACATTTTAAGTTTTTTTCATGTGGGCCCAGCTGATGTTTAAATTTGTTTGGTTTTGTTTTCGGTCTTTTAAGATATTTTGTGTAACCTCTTAATTTAATAAACATTGACCTTTAAGCAAATACAAGAGTATGTATGCTATACAATGTTGTTGTTTTAGTTAAACAATGTTCGTGGTTCCCAAAACATGAGTGATTAACTCATTAAACTAGATCAGCGGTTTTACTAATCTTATTCTAAATATGAAATCATCATCCGGATCGCAAATATTAAAGATGATGACTACCAGCAAGAATGAGTCTTCACATTTAAGGGTTATGATTTAAGTTGACTCTGACTAATGATTTTAAAATCGACTTGATTTAAATCAAATCCACCTTCATCGCGCTAATTAAAGAAAATCACCCAATGCATTTCCTACCCTTGAATGTAGAGTATTGATTTGTTCTGAATGTTGTCTGTCTTTTTCGATGAGGAGTTCCTTGTGTTCATCTTCTTTTTTTTCAAATTCTATTTCCCTAAAAGATGCAATCACATAATTGTACAAAACAATAGTTTGTCATCTTGTCATCTTAAAGCACCCGAGGAGAGAAAAGTAGGCCAAGGATTAAAATTCTATGGGCGAGAAACAGTCCACTTTTCCTCCATAGTTTACTTTTAACGTTCATAGAACTGGTAACACAATGAAGTTGTCTCTTGGTACCAGTAGAGGACCCATTGAAACTACCCCTCCACCCTATGTTACACAAACCACACAGGGGTAAAGGTGGATCTAGGGGTTTATTCCGGGTGTCTGATAAGAGGGCAGTAGGGTTCCAGCAATAACAGAGGTGATGCAGCACAGAGCTGCCATAAAAAGACTTACTTCAGCTGAAACTCCTTAAGTAATTTCTTGGCCTTGGAATATTTTTTCTCCAAAGCATCGTACTGCTCCTGCGTCTCCTTTAAATGTTCATTGACCGTTTTGCAAAGTCCTTGCGCTTCCAGCCAATAGGTCTCCAGCTTCTTAATTTTCTCTTTGTTCTCCTCGACAGCTTGCTGATACTTCAGCTTGTTGGACTCCCAATCCATTTTCTCAGCTTCAGTGTTTTTTATCTTAGGACAAATACAGACAAGCTTGATAAATAAAGGGTGAAACAAATTCATACTCGACACTAAAAAAACAAGTGTTCCATTTCCATCTTCAATTTATCGGTGGGCAAATAACCCAACCAGCACAAGTACTGTAGTGTCCCCTTATTCCGAGAACCACTTAATAATCAAACACACAAACACACTTGGCGGTGAAGCCTTCTGCCCCATAAAATGAAAGCTTGAATCCAAATAATAATAATAATTTACGATTGTGAAATACCATTGCATGTTTATGGTGTGCAAAGTTTAACATTCAGTTATTCAGGTATTTACAATGTTTGCAAAATTAGAAAACCTCCACTAACCCTTTCTTTTAACTGGTTCACTTCAGCAATGGTGACCGCATGTTTCAGCTGAAGCTAAAATACAAAAAAAGAAACATATGTGGACAATTTTGACAAAGATATTGCATGTTTGCTCTCCATTCTCTGCTGTCTTTGTGGGGTAACCCATACACGGAGCCCCGTGGCTATGCCCCTTTGTGTTGGACGGCACATTAGTCTGTTCTACGCACATGGAACAGACCCCGTCATGCCCAGAAGGGCTGAAGTAGCCCAAGGACTTAAACAAGAGGTGTTTCTAAGCAGCGTTTTACCTTTATTGAGGGAATCAAACCGTATATGCTTTGCTGAAATAAAAATAAAGCTTAACTGCACCTTTGGAAACTACCATAATCGTGGAGTTTTACTATTGAACTTGGTCAAAAGCACGTTATCATGCCTGCCATAAGAGAGAAGTCAGAAAGAGGCAGAATTATCTGGTGTTAAGTCTGAAGTGGCCAGTGGCACACATTACCAGCCACGGGCAGCGACTACAGGTAATCTGTTAGTAGTATTATAGTAAAATTTCTGGGTGCCGTGCAGAATCCCGCTATGGTACCTCTTTGAATTTGATTGCCAGCTGTGATGTATCCATGTCCAGAGGGAAACTTGTATCCTCAGTTTCTGACAGTTCAAAAACTTCGACAGAATTACCACTTTGTAAATGAGATACTATATCATCCTCTTCATCGTCGTCATCATCAAAATCATCTTCCTGCAGGCAGAACACAGACATTATTAAAACCTTTATTTCAAACAAGAGGTTTGAAGACATCTGTCAATGCTCTGTACAAGCGGTCTTCACTTTAAGTTATGTGTTTCATTAGAATACGTATTACATCTACCCCTGATATTTGTGTCTCCATATTTGAAGGGCTCTCTGGGTTGCGTCTCAGTAACACATCAATAACATTTCTTTACCTGGCCCGTGCTGCCCTCTGAGTAATGCTGATCATACATTTGTTGTTGGCATCTCTCCTGCTCCAGTGTTTCGCTGATAAGGCGGGCCACTTCACTTTGTGTGCCTGGTTTCTCCCTTCCGATAAGAAATCTATAATGATATAATCAGAAATATTTAACACGTTCTTTTTATTCCGGTCCAGCTTTAGAGAGGACACCAAAACACTTAGCCTTAAAATGCCTACTTTCCAGTAACAGAGCGAGGAGACGTAGACATGCATGGGATGGACATAAGGCTATCCTGAATATATGAAAAAGACGAAGGACCAAAATAAAACTTTAGGTTCTGGGAAGACTAGACGGGCCAAATGGTTCTTAGCTGCCATCAAATGCTATGTTTAATGCGAAACAGTAACAGATAGGACATCACAGCTAAAATGAGGCATTACAAAGTGGGACTCCTGGCATTGTTACTTACAAGCATTGGGCCACCAAGAACAGGAGGACACCTCATGTCTACTAGGACTGAGGGCAGCTAAATCTATAGAGCATGGGTGTCCAACCTGCGGCCCTCCAGCTGCTGCAGGACTACATCTCCCATAATGCTCTTTCAGCTTAGGGGCTGGCTGAGGAGTATGGGAGATGCAGTCCTGCAGCAGCTGGGGGGCCGCAGATTGGACAGCCCCACCATAGAGGATGAGATACGTACAAAACTCTACCAGCTAAGGCACAACCCAGTTCCAGGTTGTAACAATCAGGCATTTTCACACTTTCTATGCACATATGCTGTTTTGGAGAGTTTTTTTTATTATAAAAAAAGGTTCTGTTTGACTGCAGGCTTAAAAAAATTAAACATGAAAATAAACTCCAAGCAAGAAAGAGAATACTTGCAAACTTGGAAGAATAAAAATACATTTATAGTGAAAAACATTTTCTCGATAGCTTGAGCACATTTTTCAAGCAATACCTCATATATGAAAACAGATCTCCACGGCAGTATTTCAACATACGAACAAACATACACAGTTCAAAAGTACAAAGAGGACCTTGGTGCCAGAACGGGAAGCTCTCCAACGCACTGCTAAATTAGTATTTCTACCGTTAACCTTTTGTTGTAGTGTTAGCAGTATTCCATCACAGTAATAGCTGCTTACAATTACCCCAAGAGACTATCGTCCTTAAAACCCAAACTTTGCTCCAGTTCACAGGAACACGCTTACTTGTATTATTTCTTTAATTATCATTGTTTTTTTTTCATTATATTGAATTACCCCCCCCTTCATTAAACTGCAATGTAAATATAAACTAAATATGAATAGATCATGCCTAGAGGTTTAATAAGGCGCTCACAATGGTTACTGCATTATTCGGTAATGGTTCTTCAAATACCAACTGGATGGACCAAAAATGACATCGCACAAAATACACAATGTTTTGTTACCCACCTGACCGTGCCTTTCGTGTTTTTCAGTACTGTGGCTGCAAAAAGCTGAGTTACTCCTACTAAACTTGTTCCGTCGACCTCAACTATCTGGTCGTTGACTTGAATCCTGTAAATTTAGAACAATTAAAATGTGTACTTAAAAGTTTCAAAAGTAAGCATATTCCAAAATTAGTAGACGGAAAAGGGACATCACGTCTGCCCAAAGCAGAAGCAGATTAATTATTAACTGATTGTGTGCTAAAATAAACATCTACCACAGGAAAAAAAAAAGGTTAGAAACGTCACTAGCCATTTGAACAGGTCAATCAATATAGTTCATAAATGACTGGGTGTCGGTGCTGCCACCTGCTGCAAATGACTAATGAGAGTAAACAGAGGGGTTTATTCACTAAAGGCAGAGTTGAAAGGAGAGTTGGGTGCCTAATTCTCTTATTCATTATTATTATGGGAAAGTTTCTTGAGCAAAAGGCTGAGCTGGCCCTGCAAAACATGTTAGTAAAAGAAGAAATCTTACGAATAAACCATGCATTATACAGGGTCAGTCAACTGTCTCCTGGACCAATGGGGTTTGGACCTTTGTAGCGAATATGGAAGTCGAGCAGCTGAAGCGCAACTTATCTGACTTTGGTGACCAGACCCCAAAGAGGCCTGGAAAGAATACACAAACATATGAATAGGTTTTGCTGACTGTAGTACTACCAAGTCGCAGGCAGGGGGCAGCAGTGCTCTGCTCAAATGTGCTGTTTATACAATTTATACATAACATTCTAAACACAAAGCCTGGAAAGCTCCACAAACACTTCAAAATAAACAATATCAGCTACATATCCTGCTTAATCATAATATAAATTGTGTTGGTTATGAAAACGAGGCGCGCAACAACATGCAGGAAGCTTGGAGGTTTTGATTGGTTATTGAACGCTACATCTTTTTCTATGTCAGCCCAATCCCACCATTAACACTTTTGCCTCTCAACTGGGGCCTCAAATTTCCTCAGTTTGTCTTGGAGGGCTTTGGGGTTGGTAGCCAGGGCCTCTTTTTTGTTCACCCCCATGTCAATAGTGACTACGTATTTCTGTGCTAGGATTTGTCCACCGGAGATATCAGAGAGCGGAAGTACAGACTGATTGACATACTGCAGTCATGTGATCAGACCGTAATCAGCGACATCGAAAGAAGATTTTTTACAGATTCCTCTACCGCTTCTTCTATTCCAGGAATGCAATGAACAATAAAAATCCTTCACACGCGCCTGGTCCGAAAGATACAAATACCAGCGCTGAAGGTATTTATTGGGATTGGTTACAAAAATACGAAACCCATGAATGCGTTAACAATCTTCCCTTATTGCTGCTCGGCTTCAATGACATAGCAGTAAAACTCGCTCCGTCAAACACAAGACACCACAGCAAAAGGTCAAGTAAATTCGCTTTCAGCTAGAAGTCAAACAACTCCACGCATTTTTTTCAACTATGTAGAAAAATCTACGATTCAGGGGGAAAAAATCTTGCTAAGTGCACTAAGACTAAATGAGTTAGATGCCGACAGACACTAAATGTGTGTTTTTTGGAAAGATCTCCTGATCCACTAAGGAGCATTTTTTGTTGGTTTTATTTTAACCACAAAATGTCACAACATATTTAAAACACAATGGCTTCTTATCAACCATAACAGCGACACGAAACATAACTTTCATGTCTAGACAGAAGGATCTATTCCAAAGTCACAACGGTCCTACAAACAATGAAAATAACTTATTACAACGCACAGAAAGCTGCCAAGTACCATTTAGTGCAATAGCAAGAGCTGTTTTTCTACGTATAAGAGACAAAATTATACAAACTTATGGAAAAAAGGAAGCGGACACAGAAGTTATGCTTGCTTTACGTGATCTCTCGACTTACCGGCCATCTCTCTGGGCTGCTCCTCCTTCAGTAATTGTTTTCACGAATATTCCCAACTTCTCCAAGCCCTGGTCTGCACCGACCCCCATGCCGATAATGCTTATCCCAAGTCCGCTATCACCTGAATGTGAGATTGGGAAAGGGAGATCATTTAAAAGTTAAATGAGGTTTAAATATAAAAAAAACAAAAAAAAAATGGGCACACATTTTACAGTATTTTCAGTTTTCTGAACAAAAAAAAACTGCCTCTTTCTTAATCTAAACAAATAAAGTAGAATGGAATATGAAATAATGGATACAAAAGCACTTATAGCTTTAATATAATAAAAATCCGTGCCATAAATTCCAAAAGAATAAAAGCCTGATGTACCCTTCTCAATCTCCACGGGGAAAACATCCATTTTCTCCACTCTTTTCTCAAGCTCATACTCGGCAGACGCGGCAACCGGATCCACCTCTTCGTTCCGCCGGTCGTAGTCTTCATTTGAGAAAGTGGTGTAAACCTTGAAACGACAAAACAAACGAACGTTATGGTCTCAAGTCATCGTGAGAGCACACGGAACCCCCGCACGACAGCGGCAGAGACGTGAAGATGATCGCTAACTGATTTTACCGATTATACAAAGCCCACCAAGTATTCAGTATATAGAAAAATATATCCTTGATTTGTTTTAAATGGGATTTCCTTACTTCATAAACAAAGAGTCCAGCGAAAATCCACCCCTGCCGTAATCAGACAAGAATAAATATTATATCCATTGGATATCCACTAACTGGGCTTAAGGGTTAACTACGTGCTTCACGTAGGTGTCTGGACATTGACTAGGGAAGGCTTGGCCAAAATAACGATAAACAGAACGTCGATATTTTGCTGGAAATAGATTCTCTAACGTTTTCCTGAACAAACAGAAGATGTTGAATAGCGGATCATGGAAATGTTCTCTTCTAATGGCTTCAAAAGGCTAACAGATACATGTTTATTTTTACAGTGAAACATCAAGTGGAATGAGGAAACCATTAAGTGCCGCACAAGTACCTGCCAGATGCAAATTGTAATGACAGATTAAGGTGTTTCGGGGTTTTTTTTTTTTGCCACGCAAGCCTAAGTGCGCAGATACCCAACAAAACAAATGAATCAACATCCCAGAAAGGTATCGCTTCCCTAATTTCTCTCATATTTATTCAATTATCTGAAAACCAGACAATCAAAATTAAATGTTTTCTTGCTACACGTTAATGTCATATTGCTTATGTGGGGATAGTTTTTGTAAAAAAAAAACAAAACAAAACAAAAACATTTTACATTTGTCCATATTAAACTCCATGCGTCTTGCCTGCTGCTGACTAATTGCGTAAAAAAAAAAAAAACTTGCTTTAGCTTACTGCTTCCGTGGATGCTTTTCACAGAGATTTAAAACAATTAAACCTAAAAGAATTTGCTTAGAAAAGAATATACATCAAAGATTTCTCATCTCAAAAAAGGACTTATTACATGTTTTGCACTATATGCTATGTGGCACTGTATCAATTTAATTTTTACAAGAAAAACAAACAAAATTTTTTTTTAGCAAAGATTACTACAATAATTATTTAAAAAATGTATGCAAATATAACTATACAGCTACTACAGGGAGATCAAATTGCCATTCTGGATTAAAGAAAGGACGGCTTTCTATCTGAAGAATCATTAGCTCATTACAATGCGTTACGATGTTAGGCGGAACTTCAGGGACGTCTATGGGGTTTAAGATATTAAATTAATCTATGCCATTTAGTGCACAGTCTGAACGCGAACCACTCGCTTAGTTTGGGATTTCTTAAATGGTGTTTTTTTTCCTATTAATAAGTAAATGGATAATAACTCTCCTTTAATATCAATAGACTTTTTATCGGGGGGGGGGGGGTTGTTGGTAGGATGCCCTTAGAAAGCCACAGCTGTTCTGGAATCTGGACCAGATCATTAACTAGACGTTCCTCAGGAGGTAAAAAGAGATTTTGAGGTTTCTCTGAGAACACGCGTTTCTGCATTACTAAAACTACCGTAACCCAAAGCATTTCATGTATCTACACGTTTCTTGTAGGCAAATATTCCAGAAACCAAATGTGAAACATAATAGTAACTTTTTACATAGCCGTTAAATCAATTGGCTTCTCCTGATTAATCTCAAGGGAGCATGCGGGGCAAATGGGGGTTACCAAAAACTATTCTGCTTGCCACCGTCATGTGAAGAATGTTTAGGGAATGCTGATCTGACACGAACAAGGAATCATGTTTCTGTAAGATATACACACTGTGTTCATAACCCCAAAATATTTCACTGTTCAATATGAAGGGCCAACACAGCCAAGTTTCTCCAGCATGAAGGGCTCACGTAGCCCTGAATAATGTATAATCCAATGGGTGAACGGACTTTGGCGAACGCTCACTGGTTTACTGGGGTTGGGCCTTCAAAGTGCACAGTTCGGCGAGGAGACCAATATTTGCCCGATCTCTGGAATATTTATTCTGATCTTTACATATGTATCTCTCCATGACTCCAAATCTATGGGTCTGTCTGTAGAGATCCACCTCTATAACCAAGTCAACTCAGCAACCACATCTCCTCTCGCCGAGGAAAGCCTGCTCGTCACAGCCAACAACTCTACCCCTGGGGAAGTGCAATGGGTTAAAGCACCCAAGTGGTGTGCAATGGGTTAAAGCACCCTATCAGCTGGAACATAAAACCTGCCCTTGTAGTAAGACGAATAAATCATAATCTACCAAGTTTACCAAAGGTTAGGCTCACACCTGTTGCACAAATACAAGAAGGGTGCGTACCAAAGAGTAAGGAAACCGGAACACAGATAAATAGGGAGGAGAACATTCCAAAACGATGACATTTTTAGGAAATTAGAGGATCCGTTAGGTCTGAAGTTGTCCTGTTTATAAACTTGAACGGTTCTTATCCTCCTGTGAAAGTCAATAACTGTTTATATATCTGAAACAAAATGTTTGCACCTAATATCCAAACATCAAACTGTATAGTGTGCTTATCAAGACTTCTACTATTACAGACTGATAACTATTTCTGCCCAATTCTACATGGAGTCGTCAGAACACAATTCAACATTAAACCAGTAGACTGGATAGCCATAAGCCTATTCAATGTATTAACTTCTACCACTTCTGCTAGGAGGATGTTCCACTTATCTACCACCCTATAATTAAAGCAAAACATCCTTACATCCACCAATTTTAGATTATGACCTCTTGTTCAAACATTTATCATCCTTTGAAATAAACTTTCCTCCTGTAAACCCCTTTAAGTATTAAAATGTTTCTATGAGGTCCCCTCTCCCCCACTTAATGGGTGATACGCAAAAAATCTCTGGGACTTGGGGTAACAAAAAAAAAAATCCCTGGGGCTGAAGGGGTTAAATACCGGTGTGTTTCCCATTAAACGGAGTTCCTGATTTCACCCTCAGGCATCTGGTCTCGGCTGATGATTCTTGAGGGGAAGGCGCTGGCGACCGATATTCTGACATCAGCCGGTAATAAGCTGGAGGTTCAGCGGTCGGAGTAGCAGGGGAAGCTGACTTTAGCGGATATACTTATTTGGGGTACCGAGATCCGTGACTGCCATTAGTTAAAACACGGCAGAATAATGGTCTCATTTTATTGCAATTCACCTTTGTCCCATAAAAATAGACACGTTTGGTCAGCTTTTGGAAATGTTATTTGAAATAATATAAATACCAATAAAGGAACTCCTACTGCAAATCAGTGCTGATCGTAGATCATAAAATAACATAGCAAATAGCAGCATTTTCCAAACCTCCCAAAACCAAATCTGAATGCTTCCTATGCTTCCTAAACAAGTGCAAAAACATACAAAAAGACCAAAATATAATAGGCTGTGAGAGAACGTGAATACAGCTCAAAGCTGAGCAAGAGAAGCGGTGAATAAGTACGCGTTTTACAGATCAATGTCTACTTCTTCAGAGATTATTGATTCTGTGGGGCATTGAGACTTGTTTTTCAGGAACCCTGGAATTGTCTGCTATTTTATCTTTTATATATATATTTTATCTTTGCACATTTGCAAGTGGGCATTTTATATATCAGCCACAACATTTATATATTAGGCAGCAAGTGAACATTACGTGGACGCGTTAGAAGCAGGAAAAATGGGTAAGCGTAAAGGATCTGAATGAATTTGATGAGGGTAGACGACTGCGTCAGAGTATCTCCAAAACTGCAGCTCTTGTGGGGTTTTCCTGTCAAAGTGGTCCAAGGTAGGAAAAGCAGTAAACTGGCGACAATGTCATGGGTGGCCAAGGCTCATTGATGCACATAGGGGGCGAAGGCTGACCCTTCTGGTCAAATCCAACAGACGAGCTACTGCAGCTCAGATTTCTGAGAAAGTTAAATGTTGGTTCTGATAGAAAGGTGTCAGAACACACAGCACATCGCAGTTTGGAGCCCCAGACCAGTCAGGGTGCCCACGCTGACCCCTGTCCCCTGCTGAAATCACCTACAATGGGCATGTGAGCATAAGAACTGGAACCCGGAGCAATGGAAGGTGGTGGTCTTGGTCTGATGAATCTTGTTTTCTTTTGCATCACGTGGATGGCCAGGTGTGTCCATTCATGTGGATGTTGCTTGTACACATACCACCTACCTAAACATTGTTGTAGACCATGTACACCTGTTCAATACTCCCTGACAGCAGGATAACGCACCCTGCGACAAACCAAAAATGGTTCAGGAATGGTTTGAGGAACACAAGAAGTTCAAAGGGTTGACTTGGCCTCCAAATTCCCCATATTTCAATCCAATCGAGCATCTGTGGGATGTGCTGGACAAACAAGTCCAACCCATGGAGGCCGCACCTCGCAACTTAGAGGACTTAAAAAGGATCTGCTGCTAACCAGTTGGTGCCAGATACCAGAGCACACCTTCAGATGTCTAGTGGAGTCCATGCCTCGACGGGTCAGGGCTAATTTGGCAGCAAAGGAGGACCTACACAATATTAGGCAGGTGGTCATAATGTTACGGCTGATCGGTGTATATTGAATTGGTTTTATTTGTATTATAAAGAAGTTATTGATTTGAAGTTGCTCCATCTTTTTTCTTTTGTTTTACATGTTTTTGGATGTGGGAGGCAAGCACACTTTACAGAGGAGCAGCATACCAGAGCTATATTGAAGAATCCCTATTTTTATATATATATATACACACACACACACACATACATATACACATACACACTTTTATTGTATTTTTTGTACTTTGGGGACTTTTCTATTACTCACTTGTTTGCCTGAGTTAGTCCTTTACTTTCTTTAGTGCAGGTGTTTTTTGTCAATTTACACGGTATCGTTACTTAAGTATGTTGAAAATACAGGTCTATAAACAATCCACACCTGAATGCCTACCTCGAAAAGGTTATACACAAGTAACTAATGTTAATTTATAATAATAAAAAAAGGACGTATTACTAAAGCCGTTTGAAATCACAAAACAAAACATTATGACGGGATTTAGTTCAGGATAAACCAGCTCTGCTTGGGTACGTTAACAGTGTCGGGAAAATATAAATCAGGGCTTGTGTTTTGCAGAAAGAATGTGAGCGGTTGCTAAGGAATACCTCGGCTATGGCACACAATGCCTCTTTCTTTCCCAAAAGCCTCTTAGTAAGAAAAGCTAAGCAAATCCCAAATTATACTTACGTCAGCTGGTACACTACAGCAAGTATAGAAATCAGACCTAATTGGAAAAAATTAACAGCACAGATGTCTTCTGAAATGTTTACGAAATTCGAGGAGGTATAGAGGAACGACGTGACATTCCTGCGGTCAAAATGAGTGACGAGCTTGTAGGACATCAAGATAAATTCATTTACAAGCAAAATGTGTCGTTTTGCTTCAATATAGAACGTTCTAGATACAAAATGATTGGCTTCTATCTTACAGGTGCGTGTAGCAGGAACGATGCGTGATGTCAAAGGCCCGTGCAGCTGCACCAGGGATGAATTTCTTTCAAGACTTGTTTACACAAGGAAAGAAGCATCTCAACGTGAACAACTATTCAAATATATCCTTGGTCTACACAAACAATTCTATTTAGACATCGGTTATTCAAAAAACGGCTGGAAAAAGGACACGAGGTCAGCCTTTGAGTCACTCAGCTGAACGCATTTTCTATAGTGATGAAGAGGATGATGAAGAGGATGGTGATGTGGCAGTTGTACACAAAGCCAAGTTGTCTCGAGAAAACCTGAATTGTTAACATAACTACCTGCAAAATACCACCTAGATATCCACTTTTGGCCGAACCTGAACGGCATTAAGAGGTCCTGCAGAGTTCAATGAAAAGCACAACAAACGCTCTCTCAAGCACCTGAAGTTTTAAGTTGTTCTTGAAAACAAAAGTGGCTTCAAAATAAAATGGAAACGAACAATACATTTCGCTGAGTTAATTTATACGGCACTTATAAGCATGCGGTTAAGAAGAGGGCCTACCATAAAAGCCATATATTCTTAAGAATCCTCACCTAAAATCTGATTGGCTTAAGAAATAAAAGCCCACAGCCAATAAGAGTTCAGTTTTCAATGACATCTGTGCCAATTTGCTTGATTTTTCATACGATTGTTCCCACCGATGAGGACTTGCTTTGTCTTAGACAGATGTTTTGGACCAACAGACACACTCCATGACTTTTAACTGGAATATTAAATGGTATTAGTGGGCTTTTTATATAAGAACACTTTATACGTTTAGGCAAAACTTCTCATTGCTAAGAAACCGCAGACTTGGAGAGGACTGTAACAGGAATAACTTCAGTAGCTGAAATCTCAGGATTTAAGGAAGAAAACCCCATGGGTGTCAATATTTTTGTAAAAAGGGGAACAACGAGGAGTGCAATTTATTTACTCAAACATGTTTATACTACAGAACAAACTCCAGTTATCAAGTATTTTTCCCAGGCAGACTTGGCAAGATATCTAAAGAGGATCCTGAACAGGAAGAGTTGAGATGTAATATGTGCCTCCACCAAATTCTCAGCAACCCTACTACCAGCCCATGTAGGAAGATCGAGGAACACCTCCGGTAGCCGCAAGTACCGTCTCATTATTCTATCAAACTGAATAGCACTAGATGTTGATTACTTAGTCACGACTACACTGTTCTACCAGAGCCGCAATTTAACAAAACGTGATGCTGTAACAAAAACACCTCCATACAGACAGAAAGAACAAAGTTTTTCTTACGTAAAAACCACACACATTGATAATACACTGCGGATAGGTTTAAGAATCAGGATGAGGGATAATCTGGAAAGTGAACCAAGGTAGTTATGCATCTGCTGAACCGATATGACTTGTTATAATCTAGAATATCCAAATTTGTTCCTAAGAAACTGGAAGATCAGACATATTGGTGTACCACAGAATAAAATATTAGTTCTATTTAAAATTATTATAGGCAAAGGATAGACGAATATGGGAAAATAGAAATATCTATAAAAAAAGGAACATATTAGAATTATAAAATTCTTTACTTTTCCAATAGCTAAGAAAATACATTCAAAAGAAACCTGGCATATCCGATACCGGAAACTTCCACTAAAGCTATAAAAAAGTAAATAATGGTATTTCATTTTGAAAGAACTCATGAATTACCGTAATGTGCATTCTGTTTTGAGAAGGCTATTAAGGACATTATACTTTCGTTTTAATTTAAAGGACACTTTCAAACTTAATTATGGAAAAACAAAGTTGATTAGAAGAATGGAGAATTTTAGTTATGAAGAAAGACTAGAAACGCTGAACTTGTTTTCACTTGAAAAAAAGTAATCTAAGAGGGGATCTGATCACATTGTACAAATACATACAAGGTCAGAATGAAAAGCTCTCTAGCGATCTATTTACCAAGAGGTTCCTGCAAAAGACACGGGTTCTTCAGTAGAGTAATACAGGAGATTTCATCATAGGAAAGGGTTCTTCACAGTAAGATCAATAAGAATATGGAACTCTCTGCCTAAGGATGTTGTATTATCTATTATTTTTAAGAAAGGTCTGGACGCTTTTCTGGTTAAGCATAACATAAAGGGCTACAACTGCTAAAAGGACAGTCGTATCAGAAAGTTGATCCAGGGAGTAATTAGATTGCTGCTATGGAATCAAGAAGGTATTTTTTCCCCTGTTGTGGCATAATTGGTA
The DNA here is from genome assembly GCA_009364415.1 of Spea multiplicata. Classification (NCBI taxonomy): domain Eukaryota; kingdom Metazoa; phylum Chordata; class Amphibia; order Anura; family Pelobatidae; genus Spea; species Spea multiplicata. The sequence continues at coordinate 35,248 of VKOC01003700.1, forward strand.
ATTCCCCCAAGTAGGGTTTTTTTTCACCTTCTTTCGGATCGACTTTAGAACTAGGTATGTGTGAAAGGTTGAACTTGATGGACCGAAGTCTTTTTTCAACCTACTATACTATAACCTTTCACTATCCTGTTTCGAAACCTCCCCTAGATGAATAATTCAAAGTGACAAAAGAAGAGGCAGCATCTGCCCATTCATGAAAGTGATGCGACAGACCTAACCACCATAATACTTTTCAATCACTGATAATAAAGGAAGTGTTACAAATGCTTCATCACAAGATCCAATGGGTTATTTAGATTTCCCTTCTGATGAATATTTTTTTAAAGCATATCCCTATAGATATAAATGTGCAATTAGTCAACGTAAATAATGGAACTTTACGACCCAGTACACTTGACTTTGTTTACATATTATGCGATACAGGCTGAGAGCCAGAGTTGGACAAAAGGCACACTGTCACTTGTTATCCAATACAGACTGAGCCCTGGATCTGTACGAGAAAAAAAGCACAGAAGAAAAGGCCCATTGAATCACACGGTCCATGGTTACAAGCTTCAGTCCCACTTCGAAACGCAAATGGGAGCAGCCTACTGGAAACATGTACGTCCATTTAACACAAGAGCTTCAAAACGGACTGCAGACAACTCGTTCTAGTCAAGGAGAAGGTAACGTTCCAAAATACAACTCAGAAAATGACACAAATGGATACAATCATTAAATTAATTTGAAAGTTTGGTGCTGTAAAAATGTATTTTTTGTGGTATACAAATTCGTGCCTCGTACTGAGACGTACAGCTGTATTTAAATATACAGAAGTAAGGTCTTCGATGACAGCTACCTAAATGAATGTAAAGACAACAAGTCTGTACACTAGCCAGAGAGTTGTGGTTTCAGCACCTTTACTTCAGAATGCCTTATAAAGGGCCATCCCCAGTGAGCCTGGCTGGCCCTTCATAATGCATAGTTAAATCAGTAAGATTGCTTCAAAGTCTCCTCACACATTCAGTTATGCATTATACAGGGCCAGCTCGGACATTCATGCTGGAGAATGTTAGCAGTGCTGGTCCTTCATAATTAATAGTGAAATGGCAGGGGGGGCTGAAGCCACAATTCAACACAACACCATCATGTCATCTATGTGCAAGTTGGCCAGTGACTCTGCGTATGTTTATTGAATTGGACCAATCCCAGGAACCAGGGAAATTGGTTCATATAATCTATATGGCTTTTATCAGTATTTTATGCTGAACTCCCTAGAAGCTTCATAGATTTTTCCAGTTGAACCTCAGTTATTAGCACAGACCAAAATGATCATTATTTAAAGGCAAATCTTAAGGTTTGTACAGGTAACACGTCACCATTATAACAGCATAAAGTATCAACGCATTGTACAAAGTACGTAACATACAAAACCTTTAACAAAAACAGAAACATAAAAATATCCTTAATACATTTATCATTATGTGTAAAACAAAGTAATTATTCCTGTCCATATCCCCTCCACCTCGGCTCACACTCCGGTGAAATCGCACACTTTCAGTGAGCAGCGTACACTGCAGAAGTTAGCCCCTCTAGTGGATGTCTTACGGTTTAGGTCTCCATGATGTGTTTTCCCATTTACAGACCTAATTTGTGAAAACATACAAACCTAAGGCTGTGTGGCTTTATACGTCATGACACTGGAAAACGCTGCCAACTTTTTCTGGTTCTAAACTGCTTGTGTGGTCCAAATCAGACCTCTCCGTCCAAGACAAAGACAGCCATATTCAGACGTGATGTCCCACAGTCTACATTATGATTCATCTTAAGTGTTACACCCTTTTCATGTAAACAGTATGGACAAAAGTATTTGGACACCTGACAATTACACCAATAGGGACTTTCATGACATGGCATTCTAAATACATAGACATTTATATGTAGTTGGTCCCCCTTTGCAGCGGTAACAGCTTCCACTCCTCTGAGAAGGCTTTCCACAAGATTTTGGAGTGTCTGTGAAAATCTTTTAACCCATCTTTTTAGCCCATTAACCCAGAAGAGCACTTGGTGAGGTCAGGCACTGATGTTGGATGAGAATACCCGAGTCAAAATCTCAGTTCCAGCTGCCTTAAACCATTATGCAAAAGCTAGAATCTTTTTATAATGGATTGCAATGGAGTTTCAAAAACCTATTTTTAACATGATACCACAAACAATATATTGGTGGGAAGCCTCCGTCATTGTACCAACTCACAATCAGAACTGATTTGCCATCCAAACTACAGTGATCTTCATCAGGCAGGGCAGGCAGCAGAAAAAAAAACAAACAGTATATTACAAGAGCGACAATGTGCTACATACACAAAGCTAAACTCAGCCAGAACTTCAAAGAGAAAAACACAAGCTTGGCTTGTATAGAATGATAATTCCGTAAAGTCACACAAAGCTTTATTCACCAACATCGCCTTTCAACACACAATTAAATCTATAGTTCCCAGTCTTGTACGGCTTTTTGTTTTTTTACAAGCTTTCACATGGTTTGTTCTTACGTATTTAACAAGGATCAGACTTGATTTGGTATTGTTAGTGCTAAATATTTAAATATTGGTAACCTAGGTTCAGACATTCTGATGTCTAAATTACAAAACCGAATGTGAATGGTGGTAAGTATGGATTTTAGAAACCCTGAAGGCCTTCAGATCATTTTTATGCTAATCGCAACCTAATTCAACATTGACCCAAACATGTAACTTTAAGTGCAATTATAGGAGATGGGAGTTGAGACTTTGGTCTGGTTTCGCTTCTCCCATCAGTCTATCAAAGCATTCTGAAGTATGCCTCTCCATGCATGCGCTGCAACAACCCCATCAACTCAAACACTCTTATACTCAAATACTGGAGTCCCCAGTTGAGTGGCAGCCAATCGTATCTCCGCAACTAAGAAAATGCATTCACATTTAACTCAATGCGAGTGCTAAATGTGAATGGACAAGGGCAGGGGGTTCCTTAGGTCCCCCTGGAGATCTGGTGTTTGCCGGTACCGGAATGTATGGTTGAGCAGGAGATATGTTTGAATGCCTGGGAAACAGATCAAATATATACGGAGATGATTCTCATGAATCCCTCTTATGTATTTCAACAATAAAAATCAATAATTAAAAGGTCACAATGAGCCATCTCATATATTAAGGGGCATATGAAGCCAGAAGAGAAACTTTAACTTGCAGCGCCCAAGTTTCACACCTCCTAAATACCGTACAATTATTTATCCGCTCATCGGCTCTGACGTGCTATGTGACCTACAAGTTTCACCAAAGCCCTTCTCCCCACGTGAACAATAAACTTCATAGCAATTGGAACAAAACGTTTGAGAGCGATTTGCAGGAAACACATCCTCGTTCACCCATCACACAAGGTGAATTATGGCTTGGCAGGCTTTTACATGTACCTGTGTAAACCTCTTAAAAGCGGTTATTTTAATAGAAGAAAACTGCTAGAAAATGAGTAATATTTTATTGGGCTATAAAATAGACATCTATATCCTGCTTGATATCGGAAAGGATGTCACAGTGGGAAATTAACCAAGTTCCCACTGAAGCCCTCTCTCTCTCTCATATATATATATATCTATGTCGCAGACCAAAAATACATGCATTTCCTCCTATTTGCACATACCACTTAGTGGGTACATTAGTTAGAAATTCTGGATTTTTTTTTCATTTTTTGGATTTTAGAATTGCTAGCAGCCTTTTTGCAACAGACCTTTGCACAAATACTTTAAATAAGTACAGTATTTTTGAAAAATCCATTCTAGTGTTTATCACATACTTGTGGTAAATAAAAATGGCCTCTTGTATAAAAGAATCAGCTCAGTGTGGTGTTTGAACAGGGAAAGTCTTCCAAAATATCCTGGCTGACAATAATGGCAGCCTTCATGGGTACAAATAAAGTAAGTTTACTGGAACAAAAGGAGATAAAATTAGGTTGTTAGTGCCAGCCTAAATCCCTGTATCTAGCACTATATTTTATGCTCAAGGAGAAAACGTTTTTCCCTGCGTAACTTTAAAAACATTCTTAGCACAGAATCCCACCTGCCCGCTGGATAGTCTTGTAATTCAACCCTAGACAAGTAATTCCCAACCCAATTCTCAAGTGACACCAATGGCCCATGTTTATTGAACCTTCCTATAGGAACAGAACGTGGTAATTACTGAATGAGGCGCTACGAAGGCACCATAAAGACAGCTTTAGGAAGCACTGAACCAGACACACAGAAACGACACCATTATTCCGTTCCGTCCTACAGCGCCAGGACCAGTTTGGGCTGTAGGAGAAGGAAATCTCTTCGTCCTTTTGAGGCTTTAATGACTCACAAGCATTATCTATACAGGGCTATAGGGGACACATGACACTTGCTTTCCAGACTTTCTGAGAAGCCAATATAGAGGACACCTGTATATAACAATGCACATTAGAGGTCACACAATTTCTTCTACATATTGTAACAGTCAACATTCTGAATTTTAGCACCTTCTGTGGGGTATTTCCACTCTAAAATGACACATTATGCATTTAAAATACATTTTTAATTATTCTAATAACACACACATTATACTGTATATTATACATACAGCAGCCTAAGTAATGTGTAATATAAAACAAAAAAGGCCAAATAAAATAGTTAACTTCGGAACTGCATCTACCAGCTAAAAGCGTGCGTGGTAAGAGAATGCAATGTTCTTTTCAATCACAAAGCTAATTTTATCTAAGATTCACAACAGTTGAAATAAGTGATTTATATTATTAGCAATATATCTGCTAATTTCACTTAAAAAGGAATCACAGTCGTAGCTTAACATCCTTAAATTCATCAATTCTAACCACCTATAGTAGGTCATTGCTACACAGGGTAATCAAATGAAAGATATTTGTACTAAAAACACACTATTTTCCTCTAAGGTTTATTAAATGCACTGAACTATGAAATGTAGGATCTGGGAAATGACAGATCTCTATCATTTTTTCGAGCCTCTTACTTGTTACAGCATAACGTACAGCGGAAGACATGGATGACAATCGGATATGTGAGGAGGCATGGAAATAAAACGTGCTTCAAGTGGAATTCTCAATTACCCCAAATCAATTTGTTGTACTTATAAGTATCTAAGTATAGTTAAATGAACACTACATCCATTATATGCACTTTAATTCATAAGATTCCTCGGTGGCTCCTTTAAAACGTCTGTATTGTCCACTTTGCTAATGCAGGAGGGATTCTGCAGAACGCCCCCTGTATGCATTTGTCTCTTTCCTCACCAACCATCTACTGGGTTAGCATACAGAAGATCCCTGTAGATGCTGTAGCTCTGGAACTGCAACTTCTCCTGAGGTTAAGAGGTTTTTTTTTTGTGGTCTTTGGATAAATCCTCACCTTTAAGCTACACCTCACCTTAGAAGTTGGTGTGTGTGGGGAGGAAAGACAAGTTGGGGAGAAGAAGAATTCATGCAAGGGTTTGTCCCATCTATTGAATCTGCTATATACATGTAATGTTAGTGTTACAAAACTTATAAATGTCAGATAGGCTTTCTGTAAGGCTTTAGGAGGCGCTGAAAGCTGCCTAAAAGTGTCAAGAACACTTATTTACAACAATGATTTACAACTGTAAAGCTCAACAACAAGATTGGAATCACCAAGGAAACCCTGGCATAAATATTCTCAGTAAGTAACTCAAAAAACTAGAATCCTATTATAATAAATGCAATGTATATATCAGCGTGTATTATTTTTCTAAATATAGAGGTTAAATGATGCACTTCTTCTCCGTATTTAAATCAAACACACAGAACAATTTTGTCATGGCAACAATCCTTGTGCAAGAATTCCAATATTATCATCATAACATTTTAGGGGAAACCTTAGACAGTTGAAGCTTGAATGTTGTCACAAAGGCTTTCAGGTGAAGGCAATCCTAAGCTCCTACACACTTGCCCTTCACTCACCAACCAACTAACAGAGAAGGGTCAGATGGTGAGGCTCAAGTTGAGCCAAGGTCAAGGTGCCTTCGTAAACCAAGCATGTTCCATTCTGACCCACTATACATTAAAGTCCATATGGACAGCGCAAGGAAATGTAGTAAGCTCCGATCCAGCTGGCACTCTCCCCCCCTCTTGACAAGCTTGGCTAAAACAAATGTTAGCCAAATGTGCTGGCCAAATAAAACCTTTGACTGAAGACTCCATCTGATTTTTGTCCCCCCCAAAAAAAGCAGCAAACTTTCCAGAAAAATACCTACACTCCCTAACATTAATCTATCTACAAAGAACCAAAATAAGGCATAAATAACCAAATGTTATTGTTACAAAATGTATTAGAGGCCTCAATGCACTTCACAAGCCATTCTAACCTGAAAGATTTACCAGCTTAATTAACTGGTATTCATGCCAGGGTACACCGGAAATTGGCACAGCTGGCTATCCCTAGAACTTGTTGAAAACATTTGTGTTAACAATATAAAGATTAGCAGACAACGATACACATACCATAAGGAAGGACCAACAACCGCAGATATATTTAACAAGCAAAACTATTACAAAAAAAATATTATGTTTTGGTTTATAAAACAATGTAAACAATAGTAAATATTGATCCTCTTCAGGATAATATGCATCTAACAAATGCATATAATGCACTTATTTATTTAAATGGCATCAATTGAACTTCAAGTGGTAAAACTCTAGTAAAGCGTACTTTACAATCTAATTGACTTATATGATGGGAAATGCAGTTCCAAACGTAAAAAATGTAAAGATGGGAAAAAAAATTCAAAACAAACCTTAATTGGCGCAGTAGAAAACTTGACCTTTCGAGCAGGTTCTGGGTCTTCCTCTTCTGAGAGCCCAGGTACTTCTTCATAATCACTACTGTAGTCATACTCCTCATCTTCAGTTGTCAGCATTCCTTTCTCTTCCTGGGTAAAATTTTCAGCATCTGTCTCTTTGTAATCATCAAAAGCTGCATTTTCAATCCCAAAAGCACCGGAGGAGTACTGACGTACATTCTTGTTCTTATCTATCTGCTCGTCAAATTCACCCTCATCTTCCTCTTCACTAACCAAGTCCTCTACTGCATTCTGAAGATTCATGTGAACATCAGCACATACTGCATTAGTAACTTCTTTCGAAGCGGTGCCATTTTGATGCTTTAATCCATCCTCTGTATTTTGGACAGAATCGAATTGCTCCAATGGCTTATGTTCGGTAGGTTTTACATCATCGAATACATCATCTTTTAAGTCCTGATCTTCTTCGCTTTCAGAAGATTCATTTTGTAACACTACCAGCTCAGCCCTCACCATCTCCGCTTGTGCTTTGTCTGGCACAGAACTCTTGGAATCACCATCGGCCTTGTTGAGAAAGCTATTGTTATTTTCATGAGACACTAAATCATGACCAAGTACAGTATTTGTTGAGTGTGACTCATCGAAGTTCTGTTTCTCTTCAGCCTTTTGGTCAAGGGTTGATATATGGTTGGTCCCATCATAATTATTATGTTTCTTGGCCAAAGTAACTTGGTGGTTTACTGCAGTTGGTGAACTAGGACTGCAAACATCTACTGAAACACAATGTGTCTTAGACAAATCTTTCTGCTCTTCGCCATCATTATCTGCAAGAAAATTTTCTAACCTCCTGGAAATTGGTCCTGCACTGAGAGAGGATGATGTAGAGGATGAACTTTTGTGACTAAAACGATTGGTTTCATCAGATTCTCTACTCTTAAATCCTATAGATGTGGAAATGTTAGTCTTGCAAGATGTATTAGTAGGACTTAGATCAGAGGAAGGACTTTCTACTTCAAAGGACCCATGCCTTCGTTCCAACCTGGACCCCTTTTCTTCCTTGGTAGGTGAAGATCTGTCAAAAGTGGGCTGACGGTTGAGGTTCCTTTCAAACAGTTTCCTAGTTTCTGAAAACTTCTCTGCCAAGGTTGCTTTGTCAATGTCACTTTCCTCGTTTATCTTGACAGGCTTCTCAGGAGACGATTGATCTGGACTTGCATTAATGGCATTAATCTTTTGCACGCTTACATTAGATACGTTTGTCACAGGGGAGGGAAAATCAGACTTAATATATTTGGTCTCCACCTGATTTTCACCGGGACACGAGCTCATCTGCATAAACATATTCCTGATATTATGAACACGGTTACCATACGAGGTACGTCCTCTACTTTCCCCCGGTGCTCCATTGGTATTTAGTTTTAAAGATTCGGGCTTTGGGGATATCTCTGGCTTAACGCCATCAAAGGAACATTTGATGGCATGAAAATCCGACTTGTATGCATTCCTGTGTGGAGAAGCACTTCTAAGTGTCCGCTCCCCTTTTCCTTCCGTTTTCATCATTTTAGTGTCACAAACGAAAACACCTTGAGAAAATTGGTTTGACGGCACTCCCGCTTTACACAGACAACAGGAATCATAAGAATTACTTCATGGTGTTTAAGGGAAGTCCCACGTAATGAATCACCAACACCACATTCAACAGTCTTTCTAATTTCATTGCCACAAGACGACCATCTGGTGGGCGGAAGAAAAAGAGAAAGAAATCACAGAAGGAACAAAGTATTTCCATAGCGTCTTAGCCAACTAACTACATTAAAGACCTCACATCGACTTTTCTTTGAATTTTCTTCCCAGACATTACAAAGCTTCTGTTTAGAGAATGATCTAGAAATGTTATTAAGTCAGTTTGGCACAATATTCCATTCTCTACAGGATCACAGACCCTGCAGGAACTGCTTCCTAGAGATGCGAGTTCCTGTAGGGGCTTCCATCCTCACTGTGGTAAAGCTGTCAATCAGCACTCCCCCTCCTCCCATGGAGGTTCTGCAGCAGCTGAGGACAAACCTTAAGTACAGAAGTTGCCTTAAAAGAATATTCTACTTCAAAGTAGTTTGGACACTGGTAACATTTTCTGCTTGGACACAAGGCTACAAACATAACATTTCTCAAACACTTTCTGAACGACAATTATGTATTTACAAACATGCTCTTTGCCCCCAGGGATACCACAGATTACATTACATTCCAAGTTCCATTTGCCACTAACAGGTAGCCATACACCGCTCTATAGGGCATCAGACTGAGAACCAGCCAGCTCAGTCTCCAAACAATAAAAGGGAGCTGACTGGCCCTGCAGCAGATGGAGATCCAGGAGAAAGGGCCAGGCTCCCCGCCTGGAATTGGGAATCCCGGTTCCCTCCCTGGAATTGGGAATCCCGGCTCCCACCCCGTCCCATGGCCTCACACACAAAGAGATCACAGGAGCTGCACGGCATCTGCCCAACCTCGTGATGAAGTTTGCGAAGTACCTGAACTTTCACTACCCACGGCGCGGTCTATTCGCAGGATCAAGTCCCTCCTCCGAGCCGCAGCACAGTCCACACGACACCAAAGGGGTGATTATTACAAATGACTGTTTATTATGCTACTCCTAGCCGCGTCGCCATCGCTTTTTTCCCCCTCCTTCTTCTTCTGCCTCCCCCGGGATCCGTCTTCTGCTCCTTCTTCCTCTTCTCTCTTCCCAAATAACTCACTCGTAGGCTGCTGGGCGCGCGCACGTGGGGCAGCCAATCGACAGGCCAGTTGCCGGGGCGCGCTCCCAACGAAAGACTTGGCGGACGTTCACGTGGGGCTCGCTTGTAGTCAGCGGCACTGGGGAATATGCTCGGCCCCGTGTGAAGCGCTCTGGCTTCCCAGGGCGCGCACTCCGCCTCAGTGGCTGGTTTAGCCCAACGGCTGCACGCGGGAGCGAGCACGTATCTTTCAATGTGTGTACACGTTACAGAAGTTACCAATTGCGTGCTGGCTGTGATGCAGACGCCTGATATATGTGAATTGATCAGGGTTTTAACATTTTTAATTATGTGCAATGTAACCATTTCGTTAATCTCAATAAAATCAATAATATGCACAGTGAATCTTTCATTAGGCCAGCTACTTGCTGTCCTAGCTTTAATATATAATATATATGAGTATATATAAGGAGATGTGATGTCATGGCATGTGATGTCATGGCATGCTCACTTGCTTGTAGCAGCCAATCAGTGGCAAGACATGGTAGACTTTAAACTGCCATCTAAGAGCAATAGTCAATGAAACCTGTTGGCTGGTAGAGTTTGTATAATATTGTTAAAAATAGTTTTAAATAAACAAAGTTCTTTTCTGCTCATACTTAAAGACAATCAACAAAATAAACACGTAGTATACAGAAGAAATTTACGTTGTAGTTCTATTGTTTTAATAGATATTTTGTTATCTGCAGGTATGGAGTTCATATGTGTTGCAGGGTTCCCTAACCCAGAGCAGCACCCTCAGCACAGAGGGGTTCTTTCTTGTTCTTTTTCTGCCTTCTTTGTGCATCTTGATGGGTTATGACATCATAGTGCTCTGATTTAGGTGGTGCTGTAGATACTATGGAACTCTGAACAGGCCACTGCAGTATAATTGGATCTGTTTCATGGAGATCTTTGACAGTTGTGCTGCGTGAGAGGCCTATCACCCAATAGACGAACCATCTACTAGCAAAGCAGTTCATGGGCTGCCTCCTATGTCTTTTGAGCTAGACCAGAATCTGCTACTGGGGTCATGTTCCTTATATTTCCTTTTATGATGTCTGAAATAAAAATGTTATGACTTCCTAAATTATGCCTAGAATAAGTTTGGTTTAAAAAACTTAGCAAGGCTTGGTGAATGGAGGAGGAATACGTTTTTAATCATATTAATAGTTTATCAGTGTCACCAGTGTCCCAGACAGGATCCTCAACAAATAATGTATATTAAAGTACTTTAATATGTATTCACTAAAGGTAAAAAAATCTATCTGTATTAGCCTGTTCCTAGTACTGTGTATTACCTGTCTGTTTTTCAGTTGTGTAACGATGAGTTCCAGTAAAAATACTACATGCTGGAAAAAAATATTTCTCACAACGTAATTAAATTATATGACTTGTTATCACCTGCATAGTTATTTTATAGATTTCTGTTAACATTGCATAACACATATTAACAGTTCCCAAGGCTACAGAATGCCATTGAGTCACATCTATCTAGTTAGTAACTTTGCCAATATCATCAGGTCCCTGGGGCATTAGATGGATCCAGTAACCGTCATGCGCACTGTAATGCATATGACAGTTGAGTGTCCTTTTTTAAATTATTGCTTTCCTCCCCTTGCAACTGCGTGAAGGGGTTCTTCAGAACCCCCCCTTGTGCATTTGCCTCTTTCTTCACCCCCTAGACATACAGGAGATGCGTCAGCCCCCCCTCCATGCACATGCTTAGAAATCCATTAGAAGCCTTAGAACCTTAGAAGTCCTTTCTGCCACTAATTAGTTGCTTCAAGCAGCCAAACGTAGTGCGAAAATGTGACCATGGAGGGGGTGGCACGCTAGTCTTTTTTAAAAATATTTTCTTCCCCCATAGTTTAATAAATACCTAAAAAAGTGCTTACAATGTAGTTTTATATGCATTTTTAATGGCAGGGCTAATATGGGACACTAGACTGTGTCTAAACCTGAAGTGTCATCTGCTCGTTTGGGCCTACTTAGGGACAGCCTCCTCTGTAGACAATATGTATTGACGTAACATTCACATAAAGACGAGAGGGGGTGGTAGTAGTTTGTGTCCCAGGTTTCTGTTGTGTTTACACATTTAAGACTCAGGAACCAAATAAAATGCTTTCACTTAAACATCAAGGTCAATGTCTTAAATAGGCGTGGCGGGACTTTATGGTAGCATTGTACTGGGTGGGCATGTCATTTCAATAAACTGCTCTGAAATTATTCTTCATAACGTTTGCACTAATTTTAAAGACTTCAGTGGGTGGTAAGAAATTATTTGAAGCTGAATGCCTGATTTATGAAGGGAGTGAGAACGCTACGAAGCCATCTAGTAAAATGTTGGGACATCAACAGCGTTATACCACGTTCCACCATGAATGTAGCAGAACAATACGCAATTCATTAAACTGAACCCAGAACATTTCTTACCTTTATGTGCTAAGGCCCATCAAATTCCTTCTTTTTCCTACATTTAATATGTCAGCATCAGTTAAAATGTGTACAAAAAAAAATGGCCAAAATGTCAATCCTACATCAAATCCGAATATGTGTTTTTTGGTCCCTGGGTAAAATCTCCCTTTAGGGTACCCTATGCCACAGATTATGCGATTAGTAGCGCAAATCCCACACCCTTTAAGTGAAAACTGTCTGCTAGCTGGGAAAAAAAACGGTAAATTGATATTGTAGTCAAGATTAAAATGGTCTATTCCGCTTGAATTAAGGTAGGATATTTAACCCACAATCTTTTTTTTTGCATTATCAGATATAACTCATTTATTTTACAAGCAGCTGCACCATACATGCCTTGACAAGCAAACAATTTGCCGGGTAAAGGTTAAATTGCAACAGATCTCGTAGAAAGTAAAATAAGGATTCCTATGCAAGTCGCTTCATTCCTTCTTTGTAGATCACAAATCAGAAAGCAGGGTGTGTTAGGTTTCGGAGCATAGCTGTTTCCTTGTAAATTATTCATCTCACTACTTGAGCTGCGTTCCTTACCTGTGATCCCGGGATGCTTCAGTGTCTTCCTGAAAATGAATGGCAGCCTTTTTTATGTATAAAAACAAAATACCCCTACTGCTTGGGGTACCTTGCCGCCAGTAATTACTACTTATCAGTAAACAATTCACGCAAAAATGTCTATACTCATATTATACCTATTTTTCCAGGGATGGCAGAATGTTAAGGCAACACTCTAACAAGTCCAGCAGCAAAACAATCTGTATTAAATAATGACCCCCCCATCGCCATGATATTATGTGTAAAGTAAGAAGCAGGTCTTTTGCATTGCATTAAGCGATTGTTAGTGTAACAGTACTGTGTGTTGAAGAAAAGACTATGCTATAGCTCCCACGCCTACATACACACTGTCTCCTCAACAATGACAAGTAATTTGGCAGTTGTCGGCAGAGCCTACGTTAGCCTGAACCAGTAGTTTGTGTGCATTACGCTTTGGCAGACTTACAGCATATTATGTGCACATAATGAATTTTTCATTGTTTACGGAATCTCTCGGGAGTATGCTTTTTAATCCTGGACAATGAAACATTGAAACTTATATGTTATAATGATAATTGTAGCGGGTCTGTTCATACCCCCCTGAATCCCTTGCAGTTTACCTGAGGGCAATATGGCGGCGCTTGCAATGATGTCCTCTCCCCGACTGGGTGAGAATGAATGCGAGTGAATGTGGGCACCAGGCAACAAATTTGGTTCCTGGTTGCACGAAAATAAATGGGCCAGAAACAAACTGAAAAAGGTATCCGAATCGTTTTTGGCCTATTTGCACATGTCTAACTTTTAACCCCCAAACAACTTGACAAACATATGCATGGGTAGTATCACTGTACTCAGTATTGTGGGTGAGAAAAAAATCCCACAAAAATATTACTACCACAAATTTTGACAAAGGCAGGTGATAGAATAAATACCACCATTTGAAATATTCTGGGGTGTCTACTTTTCCACAATATATGGGTAAAATTAATTGTCCGGCTTCAAAGATGTCCTAAATAAGGGCACAGGGTAGTCAGATTTGAAAAAAAATGTTTTTTCAATAGCAAAATGCTACCTGTACTTATTGCCCTAAAAAAATGCAAAAAATTATAAAACATTGGGTATTTCTAAGCTCAGGACAAATATTAGAATCGATTTAGCAGGTTTTTTTTATTAGCATTTATAGATGAGTAAAATATTTGTTTTATAGTTTTATTGTAAAAAATATATATGTGTGGGTACACTGTTCGGCTATACTACTCTAGGCTGGGCTTTAAGGCCTACTAATTAGGGCACAGGTGAGAGGGTAGAGACTACGGCGTATCCTGGGTCCTTAATACCTCCCTTCAATGACTGTGCTGTACACCCTGTCACAATATATATATTGGATATCACCGACACCAGGATGCAATAACTTCTTGGGGGCCCCCAGTGGGTGTGGCTTCTCTCCTTAGCAAAAAATAACACTTCTGACCACACCCATTTTCTATGGCAACTATGCCACTATTTCACCAAATAACATGTCACCCATTTCCCACCATGCCATCTTTACTCCCTATCTGAAGAAAGACACTGGGCTTAAATTAAACAGAACATAGAATAGAGAGAGGGGGGGTAATTTAAGATAGGTTTCACTCTGATGTGACCTTAACCTTTGGGATATTCTATATATTTGAGTTAAAGGAGTCCTACACATCCTATTAGGGCTTATCGTGTTACGGCGGAGACAGCACACATTAATCAGTTCCATTCCATGCATATTTTGATATTTTTAATCCCATTATATTCTATGATGGTTACAAATTTATACTTCCTGGATTCTTAGATGACCTAACATTCTTCCATTGACCCTGGATCAAAATAGCTCATGCTTGTAGTATCTTAAACACAGGGACCATAGAAAGTGCCCTCCAAAACAGGAACAATACCTTTCTTATCTGACAGCTCTGGCCATGAAAAGGGGAAAGGACATCTTCAGTATCTGTCTTCCAGTGAACTACTCCACCCTGCAAAACTATGACCTAGATAAAATTACAATTTCTAAGCTTTTTTTCTCTCTCAGTGATTCAAACGGTTTCTGTTTCTCTGCAGCTACTGGGAAAAAAACACAGCTGGTCAACTCATAAACTCATGCATATTCTGAGAAAGACTTGGATTGGTGAAGGAGAATAAAGTGTATTTTTTCTTTCTATATTCGAAGAAGTAACATAATTAGAAAATCCTGTTTTAGTGATACTAAAAAAATCACTAATATTTATAGGTACCATAACACATTTTCTGTTAATGATATGTATACTGTGATAATTTTGCATCCTTGATTTCTAGTATTTCTGATGAGTTTAAAATTCTTTATGTTCACTTCACACTGTGTGCAGAGTATTGTGACATAAAGTATACACTTACATATTCTGACATTAAATCCACTATATTTAATCAAGAGAATGACAAGGTTTTGCGATAGCGGTTC
Organism: Spea multiplicata; assembly: GCA_009364415.1. Classification (NCBI taxonomy): domain Eukaryota; kingdom Metazoa; phylum Chordata; class Amphibia; order Anura; family Pelobatidae; genus Spea; species Spea multiplicata. Next base: position 50,307 of record VKOC01003700.1, read on the forward strand.
ACATAAAATATCCAGACCTCCAGAACCCTAAATGTATGAGTTTCCAGTGAACTCCAGAACCACACCTATGGATAAGGTCACATGACTGGCCTATGCTCAGTGACTAGGGGTAACACCATATGATCAGCCCATGCAGCACCAGTGACATCACATGATGGGACTGTGGAATTCAATTACCTATATAAATGAGGCAAGATCCAACAGCTTAACAGCTAACAGGCACGCTCACTCAAACAATAGGGCAGAATTATTATTATATTTTATTTATTTAGGGCCAACAATTTACACAGTGCCTCATACAGTACATGTATTCAAAGGGTATGATAAAACTGAAACTAACCGACTAAGGCAAACAATTACATTCAGGCCTGGACTGGACATCTGGCACACTGGGCCAGTGCTTGGGCCAGCGTCCCATACTCACCCGATCTGCTGCTCCAGTGGCGGATGGGCAGCTAAAGTGTGCAGGCGCTTAAGAACATAAAAACCTAATGTGCAGCTACACACATTCAACATATGTCATTAGGCAAACGCCAAACTAAAAGTGCCACGGTGGCTTTGTCATCCCCGGTCCAGCCCTGGTCCCCTTCGGTAAAGAGGGCCCTGCTCACAAGGATTGAGGTTTATTGAAAGAAACCTCTCATAAAGCATTGCTATTATATTATACCTGAGAATTTCCCATGGTTCATTGCCTGGAGATACCCCTGGGGGTATGAGTCCAATTAGGGGTGGGGCTACCCTAGCATGGGGGTGGAGCTAGCCCCAGTTATCCGTTAAAGGGAAAAGGAGTAGGTTGGAGTGGGTGGCAAGTAGGCAGCTGTGGGCTCAACCATGCTGGTCCAGGGCCGGGCAAATGGAGATACTCACGTGGAAATTGGTCAAATTACATCCAGTAAGTGTTCATCTTTTTGAACTAATGTAGATATCTCTCATGTGTCTCTCGTTAAAGGCTACTACAACTACAACTACAAACATGCTTATTAGCTGCACAACTTTGTAGTAGCATACAGTGTGGCATTGCATTCTTGTAAGTCTGATCATTTCTTTAACTACATTCCATAATTATTCTTAACTTATGATTAAGTTAGCATTCTTGAAATGACAGATCCTCCTAGTGGAAAGAGGTTTATCCCAAAGAATTATGTAAAAAAAAATAAGATCCTATGACTGGAAGGAAATATTTATGCTTAACAATTCTAAACACTGAACTCATTTTTCCTGCCAAACTGTTTAAATATAGTCATGGATGTATATTTGAAGTTTCTCACATCTGTTAGGTTGATTACAGAACTTTGAGAGGGTTTCATAATTATCTGTGTTTATTTATTACAGCTTTCATGGATACCCTATGTGACGTGAAATCAGATGGAAGTTGTCTGTAAAGTGAGTGAAACTTAGGGTAGTTAAACTGTGTCAACATTACCATTTAAGCAATACGTTTTAAATTACGGCAGACTTCTAAATACATGTGTTAATAGTTTCATGATTCTAGATTGTTTTCTTGCATGAAATGAAGAATGATAATTCACCAATACAGACTTGATTTCCAGACCAAAGGTCTCACCCTCACAAATTATATAAATTGAATAGCATAAGCATTCCTGGGAATTTCCCAATGTATTTTACTTCTGTGGGGGTAGTTACACGATAGGGTTGGGCTTGCTCCAGTGGTTCCCAAGTGTGGGAGTGGGTAGGAAGTGGGTGAAGCCAAGAACAGCTCCTCTGACCAGAGAAAGAGGAATGTGACCTGGAGACATTGAAGGAGCACATCACTTGGATGCTCCAGGTAAAGCCCAGAGTGTTCCTAGGTATGATGGTACAGCACTCATAGGCAAAATAGAGAAAAGAAAATGTGGGGTGCTCATGGCCTAAACTAAGTTATCCTATAAAACTAGGCACAACGTTCCCCTAAGTTGAAATCTACGGAGACTCAACCATGCCCCACCACATAATATCTTACCCTTGCATGTGTCCCACAACTGGAACGCTGTCATTAATACCTGTCGCAGAAACCATTGGAGGAGCTGGGCCAGTTGGGGAAATCACCGATTTCCCTCTTACCGGTCCCAAATAAAGGGAGCATGAGGTCTGTTCATACAGATCTCTGTTTCACTCCTACCTTCTGAAGCGTGCTGCCTATTGATGCTGAGGGCCGGGATATGATGTTAGGGGATAAAAGAGAAGGGAAGAGATAAAGAGAAAGGAAAGAGGTAGGAAGAAAAAGGTGAGGTGAAGAGAATGTAGAGAAATAAAGAGGAGAGATAAAGAGAAATTTGAGAGATAGAGAGAAAATTGGAGAGATAAAGACAAGGAGAAGATATAAAAAGAAAAAGGGAGAGATGAAATGAAGAGTAATGGGAGAGATAGCAAGGAAGGGGAAAGATAAAGTGGGCAATCAGAAATTATGAGAAAGGGGGAGAGATTGATAGAAATAGAGAGTGTGTGTGTTTGTGTTTTGAAAGTGTTTGTATAATAGGGCACAGATCTAGTGTGGATGTAATCTGGGTGCTGGGACAAGTCCTACCTATGCAATCTCGGTGCTGGGCGGGTCCTATGGATGTTATCTGCGTGCTGGGCAAATCCCATGTGTGCAATCTGGTGCTGGGCAAGTCCTATGCATACTTTATACATGTTTTGCAAATACTTGTGTGTGTATATATGTGTGTGTATGCATCTATGTATGTATCTATGTGTACATTCAGAGAGTGTGAGAGAGAGTGAAAGAGAGCGTGAGAGAGCGAGATTGAATGTGGCCATTGGATAACAAATTTAATTTCAAAACTTAAAACTCCCCCCGATTTTCATACGAAACCAATGGGCATGAAACTGAATTTTGGCCCATGTCATTTAAGCATGTACTGGGATCCAACCTTTCTGATGGTGGCCCTGCCTACTTTTGTTCCTGTCCCTTCCTGTCCCTTCATGTGCCCCCTAAATATGATTGCTGGAGACACCACTCATGTATAAGATTTGCTTAGAATATTACATTTTGACACCAAACCAGACTCTCATTGTTGCCATATAAAAGCATATTAACCCCTTAAGGACAATGGTCGGTCCCTAAACCCATTTTGTCATTAAGGGGTTAAAAGTATCGGTGTGGTTCCATCTGTGTGGGTTCATTATGCGTTTGCAACTTCCTCACATTGTTAATGAGCTGCATTGATATCTGCTTCATTACCTTTGCAGAATCTAATGAATTTCACCTGTTGCTAGGTTTTATTTGCACTTACTAGCGAAAGGTCTCTTTCACAAAAGCTGGAAACCGAGAAGGGGCCATTAATAAATATGGATGATTCCTATGGATCTTTTTTCATCCTATTCTCTTTCTTCCATGGGTCAGTAAGTCAGTAAAGCCATCAGCATCTGACATTGTTCCAGTAATTTGCTCTAGGTTTTCAAAAGACATACAAATTCTAAAGATATTGGGGGCTATGGTAAAAAAAGTACTTCCAATTACACTTTTTTCTGAAGGCAAGTCAGTTTTTATATTGCCAAATGCCCCAGAAACAGGTTGTACTACACAACAATCTTTATCCTTGCTCAAATAATATTTTTTAATATTTAAGAGTAATAAGATTCAGCTGTTTTTTGTTGTGTTTTTAAACCAGACAACAAATTATCTCCTCTGTCCTTTCAGTTTGGACGCAATTCAGAGGGCACACACAGCCCCTTGGAGCATTATACATATTATGCCTGGTTTAGTCACCAATATTTTTTTTATCAATGAAAAATAATAGATGATACGATAGAAAGATTAAACTTTAAACAACTGCAGGACACTTACAGTTTTAATGTGCACAAGCCCATTAAAATACCCAGTTTTGTCACCATATTTATCAATGGAGATGAAGAATAATATATGATAAGGTAGAAAGATAATACAAAATATTTTTTTTGCCCCAAAATAAATTGTGGGTGTAGCGTAGAGCCCTATTTTTCTTGGACTGTTTTCTTAATCCCGGTCCTGCTAAATTTCTGACCATTACCGCCCGCTCCCGCAACGTGTTCCACTCCTGCCTCCTCCCGCAACATATGTGTCCAATCCTGTCCGCTCCCGCAAACATTCTGTCACAGCTTTTAGAGATAGTGAAGAATTTAATTCCCTCATTCACAGATACTAATAATTCACAGCTACTCATTCATTCCCTCAATCACGCATACTCGTTCATACAAACTCCCCTTACCTGAACTGCAGATTTCTCGCATACTCCCACAAGGCTGCCTTCCCGTTGCTCGCACACAGCGTCTTTTGTCTTGTGCTGCCCAGAGGAAGCAGGAACGGAGCAGAGTCATGTGACGTTAATTCACGTGACTCCACTGGGTTCCTGGCCAGAACAAGAGAAGAGAGCCTGAGTGCGAGCAATGCGAAGGAAGCCTTGCGGGAGTGCGCAGGATTACTGGGACCTGCAGGTACATTGTCTGACTGCCCCGGTCCCGCCAGCAACACCTGGAAAACAGCCCGCGCCTGCAAGTTTTTGGGGCCCCAATTGTACAGCCTCTGTGCATGCATAGATTTACATACAGCTAAATGCTTTGGAGTCTAGAAATGTACTCCTACATGCAACTATACTGTTGCTTTAATAAGTCTTTCTACATCTTCCCATGATTTCTTTCTATGCAAGTTATGTCATTCATAGCTACTGGCTGTTGACCTTTGGGTTAAAAATCAAATCTGTATTAGTGTCTGATTTTCATTCCTTTTTTACACTAGTCAAACAGACAGTGAAAGCATTCACAATAACGGACATTATTTCACATTCGTTTCCAAATTCAAATAACGAGAAACTCGAGTTTGAAACTTGGAAAGTGTTACAGAGGATTTAACAAAATACAGATGTACAGAGGATGAGAAAGTTATCTGGGGTAAAATAACATCTGAACTTGGCAGCATTTGATGTTTAAATTTGCAGTCCCAGACAGTTTTTTTTTTTAGGTTTTTAAGAATTTCAGCACATAGCTGTTACATTTTTAGGTAGGTTTATGAAATTCTTAAAGGCTCGTAGGCAAAAATACAATATTTTTTTTTAAAGGCTCCTAGGCCTGATTACATAACATATGAAAGTTAAAATAGGTGATATTTAAAACAAACAAACAAACAATGGAACTTCAGGGCTTAAGCTTATATGGCTCAAGAAAAAGCGTTGTTTAAAATGTGGTAAAAAGCAGAGTAGGACTTCTGTAGCCTATTAATGCTGTAGTATCGTGATATCTATGGATTTTTAAACATGATAGAGGATACATAATCTAGCATTGTATGACAGTCCTGACATTACTGTGGAAGTCACAGTATAATAGTTTTGTGAAAGTTGGCTGATATTGTCAAACTGTTTCTGATGATGTTATTAAGTTTACCTTTTCCCTTCCGTGATAATTTTATAAATGCAGGTTGGATATGCATGGCCTTGTTTCCATGATGAAAAAGGCAAGTTGTAAAGGCAATTCGTATAAAGAAAGACACCGCACTAACCCAAGTAACCAAGAGACAATAATATCCCTGAAGATGATCAGAAGCCCCCTCCCCTACATCACAGACAAGGATTTCGCAAAAAGAAGGCAAGTTCATGGATCACAAACCCATCTAACTAATATTTGTCCATACAGTAAAAAGTCCATCCAGGTCATCCGGAAACAGACGTTTCGAAAAAATACATTTTTAAAATATAAAAAATAAGTGTACAATGCTCTATGAGCTCCATGCACTTTGGTGGGAAAACCCACTAGCGATTTCATGAGGACGGTAGACTTGTGCATTTAGATTCATAACGATTTAAATTTTAGCAAAATTTTGTTAATTTATGTGGATGTACAGAGGATGGACCCCTAACCAAAAACAAACGAAAACAAAGCAGAAAGCTCAGAATTTGCGTTTGTATTTCGTTGCTCTCGCACTCTCACTCGCTCTGACGCTCATCCTGAATGGTAATTGCCCCTGTCTCCTTTTCAGCAGCTCTGCTTCTCTTTTCTTGCCTCTTCTGACTTTTTTTTTTATCCGCTTTTCCATGGGATCACCCAGGGCCGGCCCGACAATGGAGCCGAGTGGGGCAACTGCTCCAGGTGGCACTTTTGAAGGGGCGGCACTTTGCTGCCCCAAGCCCTTTTTTTTTTAAAGCGGAAGAGAGAGGGGCACAGAGTGGTTTTCGCTTACCCCTCTCTCTCCTCTGCGGCGAAACTCCTTTGTAAGTAAGGGGTTAATAAAAGTTATTTTCTATTGAGAGTTTGCATTCTAGAATCCATAACCAGAGTTAACGCTTAGATGTGTCATTGAATTGGGCCCCTTGTCCAATAGTGTCACAACTTACGTAAAGGAGTTCATTTATATAAAGTTCTAGAAATGGCTAGGATTAGTACTAATTGCTAATATTACATTAGTAATAGGATAGTATTATTTATTATTGCTACAAGTTCATAAGAGGTTGATTGTGGTTTTGTGGTTTCCTTAGTTAACCAGTTGACTCAATAGGCTTCCTGTGGTTTTCAGTAAAGCAAAAAGAGAAATGTGTTAAATTTTCTCTTCCACTCTCTATGTAAATTAACCTCAGTTAACTTCAGCCAGTGACAAAATGTCTATACCAGTGGCTAACAAAATGATATTGTTTTGTATTGTGAGCAGGCATGGAGGGGTAGTATTAACCCCTTAAGGACAATGGCCGGTCCCTAAACCCCTTGAAAACAATGCATTTTGAGCCCGTACATGTACGGGCTTTGTCATTAAGGGGTTAATAAACATTTAGAGAAAGGATTTATATGTTAAGTGTCATGTACACCATTTTTTACTGAGACAGTCACTGCCAGCTCAATTTCCCTGGGATCTCTGAGTGAAACATTGTTTCTCAGTGTCTCTGGGTTAGGGATGTTAATCTCTGGGCGGGGAAACTACATTTTACCCTCTCCACTCCTCACCTAGGTTCTGGACACCCCCTCTTACTCCCCCCCACTCTCAACTCTGTTACAATCTAACTCTGGCCATCCAAGCACCTATGCATGGATAGCTCTCCCCTTTTCACGGCCATACCTCCTTCCTTGCCATCTCAACTGCTTCACTTCACTATAATTTATTTATAATATATTTATTTATGAAATTGCAGGAGAACCTACATCAAGTTGCAATTGAGAAGTCTCCAGTGCGCCTATCTGACAAATCACCCTCTAATAAATTAACAAACCCCCTAATGGACTAAGCTAATGCCTAAAGAACTAGACATCATCTGTTGTGATGAAGCATGCAGTGTTGGACATGATAGACTGGCATGGAGCCTGAAGGATTGGACGTGATAGATTATGATAGGATAGGGCTTGGAAACCATGTACATGGCCTACTGAGAAGGGACTTGAAGAACCAGAAAAAATGTAGAAACCTTAATAATCCACCTTAGAAGAAAGAAGGGAAATACGGAAAACTCCCTGTATACCAACAGTTTAAATAAAACCCAAGAAGGATTAATTTGTAATAAAAAGGGAGTCCCAGAACTAGAAGCCGTGATTTCAAATGTGGAAGACTAAGTAGCCATGTGAAAATATTTTACTTTAGAGGAAGGGTATGAATTGAAGTAGATTTCCAGCGGATGTACATGGGTAAGAACAGCAACAAAATTCAAGATTGGACTGTACATAAAGCCGTGCCATAGGTGCTTTTAAAAAAAGAAGACAAGATGGCAGGCCTGACCCAGCCATCTGGCCTGCTGGGCAGATGCCTGATGGGCCAGAGGCTGGTAGGGCCACATACTTACCGTTACTGACACTCCAGTGACAGAATAGTTCCTGCAGTATGCCAGCTGGATAAAAGTATAAAACCGTAACCCGTGATCATGCGTATCCAGCGGTTGCTGACCCTAAAGTACCAGGGCCTCCTAGTCATCCCTAGTCCAGCCCTGGTACGTGGGATAATGGGTTTCTTTTCTGCTACCATTTTCCATATGGTTTTCCATACCATACCATATCTGGTATGACTTATTGCACTGAACGCAATAGATTAGCATGAATTTGACATTCTGTGCATGCCCAACAAGACCCAACAAAATATGTTTATATTTGGGTTGGGATTTTAGATATGATGTGTTGAGAAGTGTCATGAACTATGTAACTATGTAAGATTTACCTGCACTGTGCATTCCTGTATAACCCTTTCGACACAAGAGATAAAAAAAAACAAGCCATTGAAATCCATCAGGGGTCTTTCCACTGGATTTAAAATGTTTCTATGTATGCAGAGTATGCTGGAATTCCCAGGCACTTTTCAATCACAGTACTACCAAGTTGTATATTATCCAAGTTAGAAATATCCCAAGTCAAACATTAACTGCGAATGGCACAGTAAACCACAGGAATGTAACATTTACTCCCAAGCTTCCCAAGAAGGAAGCATGCAAGGCACTAAAAATATACATCACCTACTGTTGGGGGCCTTTTTCTGGTAGATTATTTCACGATGTACGTAATACGAAATGAATCCTGAAATGGTAATTATGGTTGTTTCCTGGTTAGACTGTAAGTTAATTGACCGGTAATGTGAGATGATAATTGGTCATCTTTGGGAATGCCAGTCTTTAAGTGATATTTCCTATTTAATTCAGCAATCTGCTTGGCGATATTGTTCTGGGTCATCATTTTCTTTTTGTTCATTTTCTTCTTCTTTAATAATATACAGTAGATTCCTAATGGTTGTTAGCAGGAGCCATGTTGAGGGGGAAAAGATTTTCTACTCTGGTGGTAAAAAAAGGCTTACAAGTCTATACTTCACCTGCCCTAATATTTGCAGTTTGTCCATCTACTAATGAGTCAATTGAAGAAATTCTCCAGAAATGAAGAAAACAGGTGCAATCTGAGATGTCACCCACTTGAAATATTGGGGGGAAACAGTCCTGAATGTATCTATTGTTCCTGCTCCCTGCCTTAAAATGATGCTAACATTTCATGAATGTAAGTAACGTTCACGCCTTTGTTTTGATGAATAGCCAGGACACTTAGTCATTTCTGAGACTTAATAATCCTTGAAATGGATCTCTCATTTTTTCTAAACTATGATTCATATATAACTTTTGGGCTACCTAGAGCGGGATGTGGCCAGAACTACTCGCTAGTGTGGGCAGTCCCACTGCAATCAGTGGGCATTCCTGCTGACATGACAGGACCCCCCCAATTTAAGTGGCTAATGGGTGGTAAGTGGGGAACATAAAGACCCTGGAGAAGTGGCGCTTCTTCCCAGTTCCCAGGTATGCCTGTTGTTTAGTTGCGATTGGTAAAGGCAGCCTTTGTAAGGAGATGTGAGGAGAGGATAAAGTGAAAAAGGAGATAATACCTTTGCCAGAAACTGATAATGCTGCCTCATGCCACAGGCTACAACTGATCTCAGCTTCCCAAAGGAGAACCTTTTAACTCCAAAACATTTCTCCAAAACATTGATTGACAAACAAAAACCCACAGATTAAAAGGTAGTTTCTATAAATTAGTTTACATTTGCTAAGAACTGTCACAGAAATGTTGTTCTAGTATATCTGATATCAGTATCTCATTTAATTTTATCCACCTTCAATAAGTACACTTTTTTTAACCTAGTACACATTCCAGATTTGCCCATCCCATCCGTTGTATTTTTGAATGGATTGCTTATTTGAATAATGAAATCCAGGAGGGTCAGACGTCGAAATAACACACAGCGTTAATGCAATTCACAGCATACATCTCACTGTGCAAATGTGTGGCAGCAGAATCCCCGCAGCGCATCGAAGTCATTACTAACTGGGACTGACAGCAGCCTACACAATGAAAATATCTACTAAATTAAATATGAATACTTTCAATTCCCATGCTCCTAAATGTCCATAAAATATATTACACATGTTTATGCCTTGGATAATTTAAACCCTCAAATATTTCAATGGTGCTTCAAACATTCAGTCTGTCTGGGAATCTGTAACCACTTGCATTGTTGGCAACAGCTGTACTACGAATGAAGTGAATATTTGTCTAGATTGCTGTTCCTATAAGAATTTCTTCCTTCAGTTTATTTGTACGCAGTCCAGCTGTATTGCAAATCTGACAATATCTACAAAGTTTACAAAAGCGTATGAAGTAAACGCTGCATTATATTTAGCAAACAGGAGCATTAAGGGTTAGGCATAAAGATAAACTCCGGTGCAGATTATGAAATGCATACCATAGCAATGAATGGTATTTTCACCTACAAAGCAAGGCAAACCGAGCAATGTGAAGGCCTTGCTTCGATGCCTGATGCCTGGCCTAATGACAAAAATGATAATTTTTGTAATGTCCAAAAAAATATTCCCTCCCATTTCCTTATTGTTCATTGTCTAGGGACAGCATTCATCCCAGGGGCAAGTTCAGCCAAGTGGGGGCCCTAATAAAGCAGCCCAAACGTATCAGTGAGAATGTTCACCCAGTCCTTTTCAAAATGCATTTTCAGTAAAAAAATGAAAGCACAGAAAAGATATTGTCAGGAATTCAATGCTGCCTTAAATCCTTGTTTCTTTAGACACCCCGGTTGTGTTCGCAACTAGAACACAAAAATCTCCCGCTTGTGGCCCAAAACCAGAGCAGGCCGGGTGGCAGCTGCCCCCCTGTGCCCTCCTTTCCAGGGTCCTCCTGCATTGCCCAGTGTTTTCTGTTTCCTTGACATGCAAACCCTATATTGGGCAGCTTCCTCCATGGAGACTTCACAAGAGGCTAAGACTTAGATATTTCTTTATATATTTCTTTATATTTTCACATAATCTATTTTTGATCTCACTACACTTTGTCAATGTTTAGATTTTTTTATTTCTGGCTAGTCCTCTTAATTCACTAAAGTGTGAGCTGGTTTGCATTTTAATACAACTCAAGCACAGTATGAACTGAACTTGCAACAACTTGCAAAGTGTAGGAGATTTTAGGCAAAAACACTGAGTGTCAAACCCTCCCACCATCAGTACTTGCAAATTCCTGCAAGTTATCCAAGGGAACAGTCTTTGTGTCTAGGGGGCCGACATACATATCTGCCTTTACCTCTCCATTCACCCCATTCCATTTCCTACCAACAAGTGGCTCTCTAGCTGTAATGATTGTTAGCTACCACATATGCAACTAAAATGTTTGATGCTCATGGTTGGTGTAGTTTACCCATAGCAGAGGAGGCTTGAATGCTCCAGAAAACTATTCCCCTTGTCTGGGGCAACAAAAGTACACCATGGGCAGGAACCATAGATAGACACACAAATAAGTAGATAAAGAAAAGAACAGTCTTTAGACCTTTGGCTGTAGGCCATCCTTTTGCACCAATGACTATGTTCCTCTGCCAAATGGAAAACACAAAGCTCATTGCTCACGTGTTGAGTCAAATTAAATAGGAACAAGGTGCCAACAATAATGAGGAATGCAGTAAAACTGGTTCTAGGATGTATGTGGTTAACGGCACTCCACGGCCACATGGTGTGATTGCTAGAGAGTGAACAAAGTATCTCTAGAATGAATTGTCAGAGCAATAATACAAGTCTGTTTTTAGTTGTTTTTAGGGTAAAGAATGTTATATAACACATGCCAGCTTCACATTATCAACATGATCTCTCATGCAGCATCTGAACAGCAGCCTCGCTATGTTTCTCAGTGTAATTGACAAGATATGTTATTGAGAGATGCCTCAAGCTTTAATCCAAAACAACTGAGAAGGCAGGGGTTATGAGTTTTATTATCACTGTGTTTGTTTGAAAATGTTGTGTTAGTATACTGTATGGAATCTCAGGTGCACATTCATAATTATGTTCAACAAATGTTATTAGTACACTGGCGCAGGTGGATAATTACATTTAGTACACAGGTGCAAATGGCACTTGCCCCTTGGCTGTCCTGATTGGAGGTTTTTGGCTATTGCCATAAGAAATATTTTTTCTCTATGCTCTACTTGCAATCCCACATAAAACCACCAGGGAGTGTAAAGTAACATTAAACATTATATTATTATCAGTTTCCTCCACAGAGAGTGGTAACAACAAAAGGGGACATTAACTTAATGCATTGGTACAAACATATGAACGTCACAACATGAAATTAAGTTGGCTGCTCCAATAGAATACACACAAAAGGTCCCTAATATTTAAAATATTTAATCTGTAATCATCCTTACCTGGTTTATTAAGTGTACTGATATGTATAATATATAAGCGGGAACTCTCTGAGTGCTGCTCTAGGTTTCCAGGTCACTTTCCTCTTTTTCCAGACTGGGGAGCAGCATTTGGCCATGCCTAATCCTCACTCACTCAAGGCTGCGCTTGGCTCTCCCCACCCTCACCCACAGCTAGCCCTGCCCCCACTTATAGCTAACCCCACCCCTAGTGAAGCCACTCCACCAGAAAAGGGAGCGCTCCAGGTGCCTACCCTAGGATGTTTCACAAATGGCAATATAAAATATGGGCAACTGACTAACTTAAATGGTACATTTTCACTGTATTGATGCTATTTAAGGGGTCACTCATTTGGAAGGTAAATCTAATAGACATACGACAAACCCACTTATTGTATGGGACTATTATATATATTATGAGTAACAATAGAAAGCACAAACCATTTCTATTAGAGAACTGAAACATACACGCAAAAGAATATTATTTCCAATGGTCATTTCTAAGACGATGCTAGATAATCATACTGGTTTTCTTTTTTTTAAGCTATATCCTGGTTTCTGCTCGGATAATTTAAGCCTTTTTTTCAGTGATGTTAGTGGTATTAAGAACAACGTCTTTAATCCAGTGGTTTAATCTGCTGGCTATGTTGAATGGTGCGGATCTACTGCAAAAAATTACTTAAATACATAGATTACTGCTGGATTAAATCTACATGAACTTGTTTGACAAATGTCATTAAATATTCTCATAGGGGAAGTTGTTTAGTAGTGTATTGTTGCAACAGATTGCGTTCATTGGACCAGAGTATATATACAAGTGTATTGCAGGTGAAATGTAATAAAGTAAAAAAAGTAAAAAAAGAGAAAGTACCCCTGCAAAGGGATCACTTATTCATAGTAATATTGAAACAAAATAAAAACACAAATAAAGTGGTGGTTATTATTGTTCCAGTTAGATTTCTGTACTTAAATATTATTTGGGTTATCTGGGCTCTGCATTTGTATATTTGCCAATTTCTGCCGCTCCATTGCAAAGAATGCCTTAGATAATTAGGCAGATCAGGTGAGTGTGTTCATCTCTCTTATTTAGTGTACCCATACAATTATAGATAGTATTTTCAGGACAACAAGGGCTTTCTTTAGATACCATTATTTTGATCATGTCATCTAATTTACAAAAAAAACATGTTAAAACCTGCTAAATAGATTCTAATACTTGTCCTGAGCTTAGAAATACCCAATGTTTTTTATGTTTTGAGCTTTTATGGAAATTATAGGGCAGTAAGTGCAAGTAGCCTATTGCTATTTCGAAACCATTTTCAAAACCGATCATTCTGCACCCGTGTCCTATTTGGGACATCTTTGAAGCCGGTCATTTCAGTTTCAACCTCATGACATGCCAGACACGTTGATTATCAGGATGAATTCCAGTACCGTGCATGATATGTCAATTGTCCCCAAGGGGTTAAACTGGCATCCTGTATTTCTCTACTCAGTACACTGGAAAAAAATGTTTGAAAAATGTACAGTGCTAGAATCCATACTGTAATGTGTCTGTGAGTATGTATATTTGTACTGTATATAGTTGTCGCTATATATATGCTGTTCTTGTTTTTGACAAATTGTGATGTTTGTAACTGCATATGCAGTTCCTGTATATCATATTATTACCCCACTGTTTTCTGACTCCCCATGGAGCAATATTCTGTAGCCTAGCTAGTATCTTGCCTATCATGGGAATCAGCTTTTAACATTGCTATTTTTTTCTTCCAAAAAATGCTAGACAGTTTATTTATAAACACCTGAAGCTGACTCGCTAAAGTTCAGATGTTTTCTTGCATTTGGAAACATCTGATTTCTACTCAAAAGCTAGAGCTGGGTAAAGTATTGAAAACATTTATTCGCAGGAGCTACAACAAACAGATGGCCTTTTCTCTGTTAAAGGGACACTTCAGCCATCTTATGCACTTTAATGCAAATATTAGCTGCATGGTGCCTTTACATTTTCACATTGTCCCAAGTCCCCAATGTGCCTTTGTCTCCCACCCAGCCAACTCTCTCTACAGGGGGGAAAGGACTGCACACCGCTGGAGGAGCAGGGCCGGTAGGTAAGATCATGGATTTCCCGCTAACCAGCCCAAAATAAAAGGAACACTGTATCACTGCTCCCTTGCAACGCTTGCCAGCTATTGATGCTAAGCCCCAGTATATGATGCCCACCATGGAGCAATGAAACAGGGGTCTGCATGAACAGACCTTGCTCTCCCACCACACGCCATTAGGAAAGGTAAGAGATAAAGAAAAAGGAGAGACAATAAGAAAGAAGAGATATGGGAAGAAAGTGGATGGGTAATGAAAAAGATGAGAGATGGGAAAAGAGGGAGAAATAACGAGAAAGGGGAGAGATAATGAATAAGGGAGAGATAAGGAGAAAGAGAAGAGATAATGAGAAGGAGGAGGGATTTGGACAAATGGAAGAGATAAAAAGAAAGGTGAGAGATAAAGAGAAAAGTGTTATGGCCTGGCTGCTCTTATGCTCACTGCCAAAGTTACACAGCTGAAGGCTAATAAACAGCCTGTCAGGGCCACTCCTTAGTTACCACAGCTGCATTCTCCTGTGTTCCTGATTACCTGTGCATGACCTGGCTTTCCCTGAAGTCCCTCCTGGCTCCTGATTCCTGGCTTGTTCCTGATATTGCTCATCTTGGTATTGTAAATGTCTTGGTTCCTGACCCTGGCTTCTCTTTTGGTATACCCTCCTGGATCATGATTTGGCTTTCATTGCTTGGTAATTACAAGAAAGATGTTTTGCACTTTATGTTTAGTGTCTGTCTGGTTCCTGGCCTCTAACGAAAAGGGAAAGATGAGATAAAGAGAAAGGAGAGAGGTAATGAGAGATGAGGAGAAAATGATAGAGATGGGGAGATGGATGGTAGAGATAATGGGAAAACCTGTAGATAATGAGAATATGGAGATATAGGAAGAGATGATACAAAATACTCATTGGTGCCCTGAGGCTGGACCTTAAGACTGAACTTGTATTTCTTCCAGTAAAATCACAGTAACTCCAATCTCCAAGGCGCACATAGAGCATCACAAGCCACATAGTTATTTTATATTATATAAATAAATAATTGCCTCAAGAAGTGTGGTTGGGCAAGCGGCATACAGTTGGTTGACCAGTCACCCACCACCAGCAAGCAAGCAAGCCTGGTCTATCCAGCCATGCTGCTAGGGAGCACTGGGTCCAATCAATAATAAAGACGGTCCTGCCTACAGTTGGCTATGTGCAGCAAGTTAAAAAAAACTGTTTTCAGTTTTTAAAGAAACATTCTATTATACATGTATGTGACCCAAATATTTAATTCATCGCAGCTCCAAATTTACTTAACACTTTAGAAATTATTTTGTTGCTCTAGGAAAATAAATGTGGTATCTGGTGTCAGTAATTTACTAAGAGCTGAAAATGTCAGTTTGTTGGCAATGGCTTCTGTAATTTTCATATCATTTAAAGAAAATAATGCAATGGGAATTCACATCACTTATATCCATTTTATTTCAGAGGAGCACAATTATAGGTACACTAGGTAGACAAGTTCATAATGCTTTTTGTTACAAAAAACAACTGAAGACATAATAACGGTAGTGCGCAGAGGGAACACAATAGCGTGCTTGTCAAAATTAACACTTTGCGATGTCTTCAGGACATCTGAACCCAGTCGAGTTGGCTGTGTTCCTGGCTAGAACAAATGAACATAAATGGCTTTAATTAAATATTTCAATATTAAAATGATAATTTACCAGGGACTTTGGATAGTTCTTTCTAGAGCAATGTTCTAAATTATAAGATGGATCCAGCTATAAAATGATGAGGACCTTTTATAGTATAAAACTTTATCTTTATCATTGGAGAGAAATTCATTTTAGTTACAACTATTTTGTTAAATACTCTCATGTGTTTGCATCCCCTTTTTTATGAAGGAAAACAGTTCTGAAATGGGAGGGGGACACCAACCGCACCCTATTAATGAGAAAAGTAGAGACCTGGATCAACTGGAGCTTTTGCAGTCTGCCAATAAAAAAATACATGTATGGTTCTATAGTTTTAAATAAATATGTGTAATTGGTGCATAATGTGGGGAAAATCATGGAAAAAACAAAACAGGGTGTTATTATCTTTCTTAACCCGTGGATGGTGTTAAACAAATTGATGTCCTAGAACAATTTACCTAGTAAGATACCAGTTACATCCCACTGAGAATCTTAAGAAAATTAAAAAATTGTGTTTATTGTGTTCCATGTGCGGACTAACATATGGATAGGTTTTTTTCTTACATGCTTTGTTGGCTTTTCCAGTGGATATTTATTTGTATTTGTTTGCTCTGATTTGCCTTAAGGGGTGGGTACATGGTGCATGGTTGGTTAATTATTGGACACATGGAATCAGAGGTAACGTGGTTCTAGCACGGTAACTCATAGTATATGATTCCTGAACTCTTTGCATCTTGTGAAAGGTGTTGGACCGCAAGGTCCACCTCCCCTACTCTGTGCCATTTCCAACACAAACATCTACAGAAAACCTTTTTATATGTTCACAAACCCTTAATTCTGAATCACCCAACATGTGCAAAAAGTCAGCAGCAGAAAGTCATACTTCCAAGGATACCATTCCCCAGGAGGGAGATTGTAAGGGGAAGTTGGCAGACCCATGCAGGGAGTGGGAAGAGCAGAATTGCCGTGCTTCAGGTCCATTGCACAGGGTGATGTCACGTGTGCATCAATTATTAAGTAGTAGGGCAGTTTAAGCAGGTCACTATGTCCTGCTGCCACTTTAAGGCCAACAGCTTCTACATGATGTACAAGTAACCTCTTACTGGATGCATGTGGTCACACACTACACTCTTACACTTGAGCAGCCCGATGTCATATGTATCCAGCCAATGGCCACACATTAAAGTAAAGGTAAGATGCCCACAGCATCAGGCACTGGTCTACCAGTCATTTGTACAATTTGCCGGAAGGTCAGTCCATGCCTGTCACCCGGAGTCCCTCTTTAGTCTGTGTTTATAATATAAACACATAATATCGCATAGTATTGCAGGTTCTTAAGTCCTAAAAGCCACACTAATGTGTATTAAGACATAAATGTGTATATAAATGAGAATACATAAATCAACTATATATATATATATGTATTCTTCTAAAAGCCTTAATTACATAAACAGCTCTCAATAAGTCCTAACTTCTTATAAAGACTAATTACACCCCTAACCACACCTCTAAAAACAAAAGGGGCCAATTTTAGTCTTTTGATTGTATTGGGAGGATTCATGTTATGTCCTTACCCTGGGGACCACCACGAAGGTCCCCAAAGAGGAGAACAAATAATAGTTCCCCTTAACCTGTGCTTTACATGAAAATCTATAACAGGATGTACAGTATCTGCAGACATACACCTCGTGTCACACACGCATACACACTGTTTGGTCTGCAGTGCCACCTGCTGGCTGAATACAAAACAACAGGTACTCTCTATTTCCAGTTAGACTTAACTGTTTTTTCATATCCCTCTGCATTGAGGAAGTCTGAGGACGTCCAAATACCATTATCCCATACTGACAGTTTAAAATATGTCTAATTTTACATTTTCTAATGAACTTATATAGCCCTCCCCTGCTCTCTATGCCATTAGCTGCAGGTATCACCTGCACCTAGCAGCTTTGAATGGGGATAAAAGTGTTACGCCCCTGCTGGGGCACATCCATGCTCAGACAGACACATCTGTGCTCACACACACACAGACACAAGTACACACCCATGCTCTTACACACATAAGTACAGATCCATGCTCTCACACACATAAGTACACATCCATGACCAAACACACACAAGTATACATGCACGCTCACATACACAAGTACACACGCAAACATATATATACAAACACACATGGTTTCACCGCTGCTATACCCCTGCTTCCTGTCTCCCCGTGCTGGTTCAAAATAGTTTAAAAAAGGCCCTTCCGACCTGGATCGATGCGGTCCAGGTCTCAAGGGCCCTTTCTAAACAATTTTGAACCGGTACCCCCAAATCCCTTCTCCAAACTGAACCCATTTAGATCATAATTAAAATATGTGTTTTTTTCTACCCAAATACATTACTTTATATTAATCGATGTTAAATCCTGTCTGCTATTTCTCTGCCCATTCTTCTAATTTAATAAGATCATTCTGCTGTAAACACACACACACATTTTTAACTTTACACAATTTCATGTCAGCTGCAAAAATGTTTTAAATAAAATACTATCAATACCCACTTCTAATTCATTAATACTTTAATTAAAAATCTAATGACCAAAAATAAACAATTAAGGTTCCCCACTTTTTACAGCAAAGATATCAGAATAAATTATTTTCATTTTAGTCCCTTATTGTATAAACCTTTTTAAATGTGCATACACATACTATCCATAAGGCACTAGCTAATCTAGAGACTTTATTTAGACATCTAGCTAAAGCATCAAATGCTTTATCAACTTCTTTAACAAGGTAAAAATAAGTTTTATCTTAGATAGAAGCTGCAGCTCCTCTTCCATGATCTGAAGACTCTCAAAAGTTGTAGCAGCCAATTGGTGCCAGAAAAGAGCTGGCAGGTATTATGTGTATCATATGCAAGATGTATTTGAAAGAACATATTGTGGGGGTGAGAGGAAAGGGCAATTGCTTATGGAAAAGTTCTGCAAAATCCCCCCATTCATTGCAAGGGGAACACCTCATGAATGTAGAGGAACCTCTCGGCTATCATAAACACTAAAGTGCAAATGATGGCTACAACGTCACAAATCTATAGTTTTTATGTCACACTCATGATCACTTTTGCAATCAGGTTGGCATTTGTGGTCCTGCATTAAGGATATTGAGCCCTCAATACTGAATGCCCTGATTTTGGAATATCCTCATTCAAAACAGTTAAGAATGAAGTGTTGAAGGATCCAATGATTCCAATGGTGGAATATTGTGACTATATTGGCAGCAAATTATATATGAGATGAAAGACAGAATGATGTTAATGATGTTAACCATGAGCTTATTTCAGTTATATATTAAGTTTCTTAACTAACATGCACCTATTTAATTAAAGATCATAGCCTACTGGTTAGACTGAATGGACCAAATCTATGATACCTTGAATTTCAAGTATTGGATGGTTTGCTAAACAATGAAAAACATTTCTTGATCCATTATAAGCAATTAAATAAACAAATATTTGTTAAATTAATTTTAAAAAAAAAAACAGAACAGAAAAACCTGAAAGTTATGGTGTCAAAGGTTTTTATTCTAAAGGTTCTACTGATGGTCCTTGTTCTGTAAAACATTATTTTGGGGGCTCTTCACTTTACCGCTATTCTGTAAAATCTAGCTCTCTGCAGCAGGGAGGAGCTGTAACTCCTCATTGCAGTTTTACATCTAATTTACACCAAGGCAAGACGGGCTATACCTCAAAGAAGAGGTAGGAAGAATTGCACAGGCACTTTGGCCAAGATTTGGAAAGATAAAAACAGAGTAAGGTGGATCAAAGATGGCATTGAACAAACGTCCTTCAAAAGAACCAGCAGAAAGTAAAATTGATAGATTTTGTTCCCTACCATCTGTTTGCTATATCTGATCCACTTTCATATCCTTTTCTGTAACAGGGAAGACATTGTCATTGACCTAGAACCTTTATCTCTTTGTTAATTCATGTCTATGTAGTCTCATTTATCTTCACTCTTGGATGAATAGACCAGAAAGAATTACGCAATATTCCATGAGACAATATGCATGAACTTTTTGTGCTATTATATGTATGTAATGCATTGTGGTGTTAAGGGCAATTTTCATTTCCTTTGGAATGGTCCATTACATTATGACCATTCTACTGTAGTTGTTTCGGTGCTTTGTACTCAACACAAAAGAAGATCTAATCATGCCCAAGTAAAAAAGACCATCTTCCCCCGCTTTGTGTAACCTAACCAAAGTGGATATGGATGAGAGGTATGGTAATGATAACTCAGATATTCTGTATAAGTACCAAGCCCTAAAAAAGCTACCTTAGAACTTTCACTATTATGTCCCTTGTGTTTTCTTCATCTCCGTTCTTTAAAGCTGGTATCTTTCATTTTTTCATGATTTTCCCCAACACTTTAATGACACCACTTCAGAATCCACTTTCAAATGGTTTTCTCTAATGTTCTTTTTTTTTTTGTAAGCTGTATAAATATCAGGCACTTAAGGGAAAATATATCCAAGGCAGATTTTCCTTTTCAAATCAACGAAGCGCCCAGAAGAAATTTAGGAAAGCCAAGTATGACCACCTGCCCTGATTGAGAACTCTGCTTTAAAATGTTGACACGTTGAGGATTTCACTGGTTGGTGGATATTTCTTTATTCTTCACAAATGTCGGAAAGAGGCCAAAAGGGTGCCTTAAAAGATATAGCAACACAGGTGAACGACATTTTCGGATAATGGCTTTCATTTAAGAAACACATTTATCTCTGTTCTTTTCCTACATCTATACAATCCTTTTGGACAAAGAAAAAAATAATAGCTGTTCACAATATGTTGGACGATGAAGCAGCTGTAAAGTTGGCCAATTCTTCACGTTGAACACATTCTATGTTGATAATAAGTATTTTTTTTCCCTACCTGTTTTCACTTAATTAATATAAATCTGAGATTGCGTTTAAACATTTTGTTGTATTTATTGTATTGAGACGTGTGCTCTTTAAAAAGAGTTAATGAATTAACCTTGTGCATCAACAGAAATTACATTTTCTGTATATGAGTTTCTTACTGGATACTCACATTGATCATTCTGATTGCATTCTTTAAAAAGTCAACTGAAACTCTCTCTAAATGACCCAAAACTTTGAAAAATAGTGAATAAGCATACCTCGATATATGAAGAAACAACATACAAAGGTGAAATTAGATCATTTGCTGCTTAAAATCCCTTCTGTCCCAACTATGGGTCCATAGTTAGCATAAGCCATTGAATGGGGTACGTTGGAGCTAATCCAATAAATAAATAAAATAATTGTTCATTGCATAAACTTCATACATCAGTGGTTCTGTGCTTCCATTACACGCCTACAGTATATATTGTAAACCTAGTATGTTACATTTTGACACTGTCTGCCATATTAAAAATAAAATATATGAATATATCAGTCACTTCAAGGATTTTATCTATAATCTGTTGGATTATAATTAATTTGCTCAATCTCCCTATATGCATTTGCCCCTTTCCTGCCCCCAGCTTCAGCAAAACATATCTCCTGGCACGTGATGCCTCGACATGCTTTTGCACATGCTCAAAAAGCTTTTCCACCACTGGTTGTCAATCAGAGAATCACCTACAAAGGAGGCGGTGCACTGCAGCTTTGGAACTGCAGCCTACCCTTTAATTAAATAATTTATTTTATTTTTGCAGGTTTAAGGAATGCATATCAAAATATGTAAAAACAATACATTTTTACGAGGCTGCCTAGTATACTGGGGTGTGCCTTTAAACATAAAGCATAGGTACATCCGAACAAAGAATGAGTATATTGGAGAATGGATACACCCAGTGATATTTTGAATTTTTGAACCCCTTTACTTATTAATCCACGCTTTATGTTAAATATCATAACTTGGAACCCATGAGTGGCCATGTTTGCTGATATTATAACTGCATTTCTGAATAAAAATAGGTTTCGTCATAAATGTCTACCTTAGGAAAGTTTTTCAGCTATATTAAAGAAGTGATGGCTGCTTACTACATACGATTACCCTGAATTTGTTTTAGTAGAATAAAGATAGACGTACATTAAAAAAGGTGTCATTTGTATACAGAATGCAGGAAAAGGTTAAGCGCTATTTGTAAAGATACAAAATACACACATTCATGCCAAGATAGAGACAACGTAATATTGTGTAATAACGTTATAATTATGTGAGTAGACTGTTATGTCATAATAAAACAGACCTGTCATCTGAAGAAAACCTTATCTTAACAGAACTAAAGAAAAAAATATCAGGAGTATTGCACAGCATTTAAATAAATTGGCCACTGATGGGGTTTTTATTTTTTATGTCACAAAAAAATATAGACAGAAATAAATATTTGTTGTTGGTGGTAACACCAGCATATCTGTCGCATGCTGCATTTATTAAAATAATGCACCTCTCCACATATGACTCAAGCTGGATTCAGTAACAACCTGTGCTATCCTTTTGGCCAAGTCATTGCTATCCCATTGCGCACTAAAGCGTCTGAAGGAGGTGTCATGGAGGTGACGTCAGTTACCCTTTGGAAACGAAGCAGTTTTTTGGTCAGCTGACACGATACGAGAGTCTTTCTAGAAGGCATATTCTTTAGGTGCAACTTGATTATTAAGGGAGATATTTTATTTGAAACATAGATTTTTTCTGTATTTTCTCTTAAAAACATACTCATAATAACAATACAATAGCTATAACATTTTTTTCTTTTTTCATCTATAAAGCATATTTTACATTCTATGATGGTTAAAGGCCAGGGAATCAAATTAGGGCTTGATAAACTTTACCTTATGGGTACATTTGATACATCATATATTACATAACGCAAAGCTACTAAGCTAACAACACTGGTGCTAAAAATGAATTTAATAAACACAAATAAATAAGCAAAAGCTTTAATTGCTGCAATGGAAATGATGACTCTTATATTGATTTTGATACAAAGACAATGGAAGCAGAGAGAGTCTTTTAATTATTCTTCAAATATCAAAATACTTAAAGTGTACCCTGTTGACCCTATTATTACAATGAAGATGCCATATGGGGAGATTGCCTTGTACAGGGTAATATAATTTTATCTTGACTGATTCTCCCCTTGTCTCTATCCCTTAAGACCCAACGACGATAAAGCCTGTTAGCTGACGGGTTTGCTACCTTCCTCCCATCTACTTGTACCTTTTATTCTTAACCATCTAGCTACAACATCGCGTACATAAAGCAACAGTGGTCCCGATTGCATTTAATTGTCAACCTACCAATATGTATTCAGTGTAGAGTGTCATGGAGGTAAAAGCACATCTTATATAGTAATATAGTAAAGAACAAATAGCACATAAATTATATAAATAGTAATATTTTTAGACAACAATTCTATCTGAACACCAGCAAACAGATTTACCCTCAATAAAAGCAAATATGGAGCATGGCTCTTGTGATAAATTATTGAACTATAATCAAAATTGAAAACATTGTTTTCAAATTAACGCAGGCTTGATGGGCTATGTTTGAATTTAGCCAAAGTTAGATTTGTACCAGAAATAATCATATTTCTCAGAAAACATAATTTTCAACAAAGTAGGTTCTTTTCCTGATCTGAGATATTACGGAAAAAACATTAAAGGACCATGTACTCAAAAATTGAAAAGCTATGGCCTAGTCCCTTTCTCACTAGCCAAGTAATACATTTTGCTGTTTCCAAAAACAAGACATAAGATGCTTGTTTGTTTCCTGAAGCTTAAATGATACCAGCTATAAACATTTGCCTTTAATTTTATCATAAACAATACATTAAAATCAGCCAAAGGAATGCTACATATGTAATAAGGACTTCACACGTCGTACAAAAATAATTACTGCAAACCTGGTGCAATTGGACGAACATTTGCATGCATGTATGTATTTAAAGTAAGAAAAAAAATAGGTGTTAGTCAAATGTGACAGTCACACTGACAGAATAATTTCCGTCATAAGAACATCAGGTACTTCTGAAATGCTATGAGATGTTGTGATTGTTAGATCCTAGTGTGTCAAACTCTCATCATCTTTTGT